>CAIGQQ010037715.1:4674748-4696973 GCA_903798035.1 Danio albolineatus
CTATCTATCTATCTATCTATCTATCTATCTATCTATCTATCTATCTAAATTCAACTATCTTCACTGTTAATTTCTCAAATCCTCCAAGTGGTATTTGTTTTTTTTTTATTTACCATAAACGCTAGTCAGTACATTTCAATTATATTAAAAGTAAAGTATGCACTGTAAAACCCAACAGTCAACTTTGTCAAATCAAATGAGTGTACTTAACTCAAAATTTTCAAAAAGTTAATTCTACTCATTTGTAGAGTTTTGAAGTTAATTAAATACTTCATTTCTTCAACTTAAATGGAGTAAGTACACAGTATTCACATTAGTTTTAACTCAAATAGTTTGTAGCAGTCAGTTTCCTCAAGTGGTTTGAGTTCCCTTAACTTATTGGGTTTTATAGTACTCAGTTGGTGTGAGTTCTCTTCATTTATTGGGTTTTACTGTGCTCAAATTGCTTAGTTTATTGGATTAAGTTCACAGTACTCATTAGGATTAGTTTTTGAACTTAAATGGTTTGCTGCAATCGGTTTTTTCAAATGGTTTGAGTTACCTTAACTTAATTGGGTTTACAGTGTAGACTTAATTATGCAATTGTAAATTAGGATGTCAAAAGAACTCCAAAGTTCAATTGCCTATGAAATAATGGCAAATAATTATGCATTTAAAGGTGTTCTATTCTGCCTTTTCACTTTTTGAATATTAGTCAGTGTATAGTGTGTATGTGTGGATATAAAAAAATCTACAAAGTTACAAACCTAAAAAGTCCACTTGAAAGAGGATATATTTTGTATTTTAAAAATCCCTTTTCAAGAAATACAATGAACAACTCGTTTGAACTGTAAGTGTTGATGTCTAGAGTTTATGATGTCACAAAGCAGCCTAAATCTTGCCTATGGAAATGCTTTAGGGGTGGGGAGGGCAAAACAACAACGGTTACTCTGATATTTCTTGCTATGTCCATGCTTGCAAGTTCTGTGTGATCCTCTTGACCAATATTTGCAGCTCAAATTGATTTTATTGTGTAGTATATGTAATGAAAGACCCTCTAAGCTGTTTGACATTACAGCTAACCAATCGCAACACATTTTGTCAATCCAGGCTCATTCTGAAAACATACTGCATTATGCATTTGTGGAGAGAGGGAAATACGTCCCAGGAGGCACATTTTTTTGCAGTTTTTGTTTTCGCGAATCCATCAGAGGTGGCTGTGTATGTTTTTTCAGATCTGAAATTTCTCTAACAGTGTCATTTTAGCCTGCAGTTCTCACATAAATCCCACAGAGGCCGCTGTTGAATGACTGACAGACATTAGGATCCACCCCCCCTTCTTCCCTAAACCCAACCGACAGTGTTTTCAAAAGCAATCCAGAAAAAGAAAAGCCCTCACGGCAGCCTGATTTTTACCACTTTTTTAATGTTTTCTCACATTCTCACTCTGTTATTTACTTGTTTATTTTATTTTTGGCTTTTGTTTTTGTCTTACCTGCTTCATGAAACAGTTCTTCGCCAGACTCCATTGTCGCGGTCAACTCCTCTCTGTCTCAAATCCTCTGCTGTATGTGATGAGTAGGGCCACACCGTATCTGCGCGTGCAGAATTCCGCAGATTTTTAGCCCATCATTGATTCTGTATATTTACTGGTGTAAATGTGTGTAAATTTATATTTATTCAGTTTTCAAATTAATTTCAGTAATAATATTGATTAATATGAAAATATTCATATGATTTATTTACAATACAGTTTGTAAAGTACAATTTTCTGTCTTTTAGTAAAGATTTTATATGAGAGACTTGCTTTGTTTACCAAATAAAGTGGATCTAATTGGATTCGCATAGTAAACATTAAATAAAAAGGCATAACTTTTTATTTCATATATTAAGGTTTTAGTTATGATACTCCCAAAATCATTCCGCATAAATCCGCAGATTTTTAACAAAATACTCCACAGAAATAGCAAAAAATGTCCGCAGATTCCATCTGGCCCTAGTGATGAGCCACTGGACAAACTGGTATTGGTGGAAAAATATCCATACGGAGGTAAGCAGTCAGCTGATATTCACGAAAAAGAACAAGTGCACCCATACGTACTTCTAACCACATAATTTGCGATCTCCAGAAATGTATATAGGGCTGTGTTTTCAGAATGAGCCTATGTTGCATTTTGTTTTTTCGGAAGGCAGGCCTTCAGTAAACCCAGAACAAACAGACCCTTTGTGCAAGGCTGAGGAGAAAAGTGTCATGCAAACAATATGTAATAATATAAATTCTATGTTAAATACTGTTATTTGACCCAACGATCACAAGATAATGTATCTCTAACAGAAAGCGCTTCATTCACTTCACTTCATAAATCTGAATTCTTTCCTGAAGAAGAGATTGGACTGGTCTTGAGCATTACAATTCCCTCCCTGATCCCGTCTTCCACTATATCAGATTTTAAATAAAACCTTGAAATAAAAGTTGTCATTTTTATTATGTCTATCCATAGAGTACATCGCAATACAGATGTTTCAATGATCGCATTTGCTGATCATTCATAGCGTGCTGAGGCGATGAGCACCAGAGATCTGTTTTCTGTGTCTCCTTCTTTTTGTCTGTCTGGTTATTTTCAGCAGTGGTTGACAGTGGGAAGTGGTGTTATATCGGGTGATTTGTTTCAAACTGTGGAGGGCAGAGATTATCTGTTTTTCTAAGTGTCTTAAAGTTGTCAGGCCTTTAAACAGATATGTCTGATCCTATGGCCATAGACTAAACATTATGAAACTCTGAAGTGGGACGCTATTGTCCTGTGTGTGCAATGTTTCATTGCTATCTCTAGCATTTGCTCTGCATTCTTGCTCTTCGGCTCTTCGGCTTACAATTGAGGATGCATTCAGTGATTCAACAAGAAGAAGCAATACACACAAGAAGTGCTAATTATTACAAAGGAACTGTTTGTGCTCAGGGTTTAGTGTTATAGTTAGGAGGAGGAGACTGTTTGTTTGTTTTACAGAGAGAGAGGAGTGTTTCTACAGGTGGTTTGTCAAGCCCACTCACCTGTGTGAAGCATGTTTCATAAATAAAGTGTTTTTTAAGAGATAATGAGTAGGGCCAGACGGAATCTGCGGACATTTTTTGCTATTTCTGCGAAGTATTTTGTTAAAAATCTGCCGATTTATGCGGAATGATTTTGGGAATATCATAACTAAAACCTTAATATATGAAATAAAAAGTAATACCATTTTATCTTTTATTGAATGTTTACAATGCGAATCTAATTAGACCCACTTTATGTGGTAAACAAAGCAAGTCTCTTGTATAAAATCTCTGCTAAAAGACAGAAAATTGTACTTTCCAAACTGTATTGTAAATAAATCAGATTAATATTTTCATATTAGTCAATATTATTACTGAAAATAATTTGAAAACTGGATAAATATACATTTACACACATTTACACCAGTAAATAAACAGAATCAATGATGGGCTAAAAATCTGCAGAAATCTGCGGAATTCTGCGTGCGCAGATTCCGTGTGGGCCTAATAATGAGTTATTGCAAGAAAGTCTCTGGTGCTAATCTGGTGCATGTGTTGGGTTTAAATGACAGCGAGATGAAAGAGTGTGTTTTCTACTGGTGGTTTGTCATGCCCACTCACCTGCTCTGTAAGAAAAGTTGACACAACTCAAAATTGTAAGGCAACTTGCTGCAGAGCTTTTTGAGTTGACTCCACTTTCAACCCCAAGTACCTGCACTCGATGTAAGTTGAGTTAACTCAAAAATGTTAAATAATGTTATTTGACCCACCGATCACAAGGTAATGTTTCTTTAACAGAAAGAGCTTCATTGACTTCACTTCATATATCTGAATTCTTTCCCAAAGACGAGATTGGACTGGTCTTGTGTGTTACAATTATATGACTATATCATATTTTATATATGACTTTCAACCCAAGTACTGCTCTTGACTCAATGTAAGTTGAGTACACTCAAAAAATGTCCTGAAGCTGGTTGTCTTAAAATTTTAAGTCGAGTCAACTTTATTTACAGTGTGTGTAGTTTAATGTTTAAAGTTTAATGTAAAATGTTTTGAGGTTATCTTTATTTGTGTTCCAAAGATAAATGAAGGTCTCAGGCGATTGGAATGGCATGAGAGTGAGTAATTATTTATAGATTTTACATTGTTGAGTGAACTAACCCTTTAAATGCAAAAATGTATTTAGTTATGTATTTAGTAGGGGCAGTGTTAACACAAACTAATTTTTAAAGTGCCCGTTATACTATTTTAAAGTTCTCTAATGATTTAGTTTTACTATTTGTTATTGGTGATCTCTCACAATCATTAACATCAGGGGTTCTTAATCTTGGTCCGGTGTCATGTAGATTTTAGCTCTAACCACACACCTGGATTAGCAGATCAAGCTCTTACTAGGCTTTCTAGAAACATCCTTGCAGGTGTGTTGAGGCAAGTTTGAGTTAAAACTGCAGGAGACTCCAGAACCAAGTTTGAGAACCCATGGCTTACATTATTTCCAAGATAAAATAATGAAAGTAACAGATCTTTATTTTTCTCATAATACACACTGCATTCTGATAATGTCTGAAGTACTGTAGCTGGTTTAATTATGAACACCTCCTTTTTTTCTGAGAGCCTATACTCTGTTGTCATTGGATAGATGGCCCAGTCTGTTGTTTTGGGTCTACCAATAACAGTGAATGCCTGAAGCACAATCTGAATATCTTACTGATGACTAGTTTGAAGCAGTTCAGAATGTTCTGTTTCATTATCTAAAAATAGACAATGAAAACATAGTTGTCAGCAGTCAGTTTTGAGGTGATTTAGGGATTTGAGTGTCATCATTTAGAACCCTTCAGTTTATAAGTTTCTTGAACACAAAGATATTTTAAAGAATGTTGAGGGCTTGACATCCAATATAGGAAAAACGAATACTATGGAAGTCAATGTTTACTAGTTCATCTTCTTTAGTCTTCAATAATAGAAACCCATGAAGGTTTATAAGCCCTTGGGGGAGAGTACATAGTCGGTAAATAAATATTTAAGGATGGAGTATCACTTTAATACTAAAAGGGATAAGAGCTATAGGCCACTTAGAAGTTGGAACAAAGAAATAAAATAAGTCCTCTGTAGCATCTTAACATCTCAGCACACTAAATAGGCCTAGGTACGTACACTTAGCCTTTAAATTGGCCCACACACCAATAAAAATAAGTCTTTCTTAACAAATTAAATTAAAATAAATTCTAAATTATGACAGTATTTGGCAGTAATGAAATTAAGATAAAGGCTCTGCGGGATTTGTTTCGCCACTTCTCTTCACAACCTGGTGACGGTGAAGCTGAATAATAAAAGAATGATGCCAGCATTAGCCTATATACTCTGTCCACATTATGCATTTATGATTTAATTAATATTTAGCTATAATTTGAAAATCCTTTACTCACCAAGATTAGGTTACTTGTTTTTGTGGAGGAACATTATTGAATCCTCTTCTGATGGCTTTAGCGCTGTCCTGCACTCACTGATGGTGCGTCCAGCAGCACTAAACACCCTTTCACTGCTGCTGCTACTGGCCAGGATGCATAGTACCGATCTGGCTAATTTTAAGTTTGGGGTAGGATTGTTTGTTCATCTTCCACCAGCCAAGAACATCCAGTTTATTTTCCATGACAGCAGTTTCAATCTAGCGAGTGACCATGTAATTTTCCCTGTCAGCTTGCTGTACATTTTCCCACTCTGCAGAATTCACTCTTTTTTATTTCTGCATCATGATTTGTTTCAACTTTGCAGTGATGGGTTTTAATATTGTAACAAACGATTTGATTACTTTCTCATGCTAATCGAAAGGCATCACATGACCGTTCATTAACCACGCAAGCCGGAGCACAAGCGCAAGCCCAAGCCCGGCCTTGTCTAAAATGATAGAGATTGGGTTCGGGCAAAAATCTTTCTCTAAAAGAGATATCCAAGTAGATTAATGCTGTTAAAATAAGATCAAAAGTTTGAGAACACCTCCATTTCATGCTCAGAATGAGCAGCTTTCTTCATTTTCTGTGATTTATTTGCAGTTCAGATTTGCAGTTTATTAGATTACCAACATAGTATCATCATAAACTCAGGCATGCAGAATATGCAATGCATATCTGTTGCACATTTTATCTGATGTGATGTGATTAAAGTACTGTCTGTTCTGAAGCCTGTAAAGGTCACATTTAATATTTATATTTTTAACTTAATATTTATTATGCATCATCAGTGGTGTATGTTTCTTTATTTAACCAGATAAAAGCCCATTGAGATCAATATCTCATTTACAGGGGAGACCTGGCCGAGAGGTCTGCAAACACACGGCGTATGATTATATCGTATGATTATTATCTTAATTATATATATATAATTAAGATAATATATAAATACAGTTTAGTTGTTCTGCTATACAACATTACAATATATTACAAACACATACATTAAAAAATGGACTTGTGTTGTTTGCTAAAAAGGATAGAACGAAAAGATGTAATTGGGATGAGTTTTAAGTTTTTTAAATTTTCAGTTCAGACTGACCAGTATTCTAGGATGAGGGAAGGGCATGACTAAAGGCTTTCTTTCCTATTTCAGTTCGAACCTGGGGAACAGTCAAATGATAAGATTGATTTGAACGTAGGGCATACTGGTTTTTTGATTTATGAAGAAGGGAACTTTGGTCTACAAGGCTCTTCTGGGACTGGTGTCTTCATACCTGAGTCATCCAGTCAGACCAGAGTGTACCTTCTTAGAGTTGAATCGTTCTGCTTGGGGTCTTATGTGATGTTCCTTTGATGATTATTTTCCACAACATAATAATTTGGGTGATTGCTACTTACTGATTACTAATTTACAAAATGGACTGTGATATTAAGTTTGGTTGACAGATTTGTTCCAATTCCGGCTTTGGTACAGACTAATCTAATGTATATGCACAAATATATTATTGGTAATAGAAAAATACGAATTTAAAAGAGAGATCTGTGAGGGGTGTACTCATTTATGCTGAGCACTCTGTGTGTGTGGTGCTGCTGATTTATGATGGAAACATAAAGATCTGATCTAAACGTCTGTTCCATTAGACTCCGTTTAGAAGCTCAGCTCATGTGATTTGCCCAAAATTGTAGAGAGATTCAGGTGAACGTTCTGTTTTGAGCCAGAAACAGAAATAGTTTTGTGTTGGAAAGAGGATGTTTTTATTTCCACAGCTTCAGAAAAAAGAGAGGAATGAGAGAATGGCCTCTCGGAGAGGGATGAGATCGGAATGTCTTACAACTGACTGAAAACTGTTCAGAAGTTTGACATAAGAATAGCTCGATTGCCACCACCACAGCTTTGGGCTTGTGTTTGTTGGCTTCGCCGTCACATTGTTTCATGACAGCGATCCGATATCAAATAAATAGTGCCAAAAACTATTTCCTGGATTCTTGTTAGGGATATTTTTAGTATGACCAAAAAAGGCAAAGAGCAAAGAACCTTAGCAGCTGATCTCTCCAAGCACATCCAGAGAAAAACAGATCTGCTTTCCTCTCCTTCTGCCCTTCCTTCTTCCCGTTTTCCAAAGTGAGAGTGCATGTTCTCTCAAATTGACTAGATTCTGTTAGTGGATGTAATACTTGATGTTAACATTCACGTTGAAGTTGAAGCGTTGAACTTGTAGTGTTGAAGAAATTTGGAACCTAATGGTAAATTAGGACATTTTTGTGTAAAATCAGCAATGACAGACTTTATGTTAAAGGGTCACGAAACACCAAAACACATTTTTTGAGCTGTTGACAGTCATATATGTGTCCCACACTGCTATAAACACTATTAGGACACGTATATTTTGCTAAAGAGTGAAAATTGGTTGTTTTTGCGTTATTTCAAGCAAATTCGTTCTTCCGGTTTGAAACAAAATTTTGAAGCTGCGTCACGCCGATGAGATCCATGCGTGTATTCCAGCGTGGAGAGTGGACGTCTGTACCGGCCAGTGCATCGTGACATCTCTGAGTGTGCAGCATTAATTCATGAGAAAGACTTTGTTTAAACCAATCAGCGCGCTCTATTGTGTATGCGATGCAAGTTCATTAATATGCATGATAGCTTCGAAGATTGTCTGTACCTGTTGGAGTGTCCAGATGGCAGAGAGACGCCACGTTGTGTTGCCAAAACAAGTGGAAGAAGAAGAATTGTTTGGAGACACAGGTCGCCAGTCTCGCTCGTCTCATTTTAAAACAGACGCCGCTCCAGTTCATGTTGATTGTCCTGTCTCTACAGATTTAGTAAGCAATCAATGCGCTTTGTTTGTTTATTCAGATAGCAAAGTTCAGCAGGACTCTTTCAGTGTTTAAAGACAGACCTTAGTCAAAAGGATTTGAACTGTTACTGAGTTTATGGTACGTTAATATCACTACAATATTATAGACTAAAAGATCCGCTGTAAATGCTGCTCTCAGAGTGTAAACATGTAAACACCGCAGTCAAACAATTACTTTCATGTAGAATTTTCGCAGCATTTGCGACAGGATATTGTATACACACACGGCTTTCTGACGCTACCTACCGAGTGCATCTAAGTTACTGAGAAATGCGGAGGTGCGTGGTGTTAAATGCTCCATTAAAACTTTTAGCACTTTTAGCAGTTTCTCACATCTCGTTTGTCACTGGGAACATGCAGGAAATAATCCTGGATAAAAGTATAAGTGCCAAACTGCCGTTAAAGTCGACAAATGAATAATTTGGCAAATAATTCTATTACTGATGTCCATGTAAGCAGTCAATGTCTTTCTCCCCTGCCTGTGTTTGTGTGTTGCCTGTTTGAAAATCAGTGCATGTCCGAATGGAAACTCCCTTTTTTAGGCAAAACCTTCCCTCTTTCCCTCCCCTGACACTCCCACCTAAACAGAGCTGGACACACCCCCTTTCCTGAGCTTTTCCAGGCTGTAGGTGTGAAAACACCCTGCTGAGACAGGGGGGTTTCGTGGCCCTTTAATTGTCTTTTGTATTGTTATTTTAATTACCGTAATTGTCCAAATGTTTCTGAAAAATATCAGTTTATACTATAATATTGGTAACATTGCCAGTAACACACACACACACACACATACATACATACATACATACATATGTCATATTGATATATATATTGTATTGTCAGTAACAAGCAGAGGTAGAAAACAGAATAAGAGGTAAACTTTCATTACTCATTCAGTCGACAAATGCAACGTCATTATCGATCGCTGAAAACCACAACATTGGCTAACTGTAATATTCTAATTACTTTACTGATTTTGAATATGTGGTGTCTTGTTCTACTCACACCTTTTAATTTAAGTTAATCTAAAGTAGCACTATTTAATTAATTTGAATCAAAAGCCATGGTGCTCACCTTCCGGTGGTTTGCCATCTCCAGGTTGGGGGAAAGTCCTTACCCCAGGTGGAGGAGTTCAAGTATCTTGGGGTTTTGTTCACAAGTGAGGGAAGGATGGAACGTGAGATCGAAAGGTGGATTGGTGCAGCGTCAGCAGTAATGTGGTTGATGAACTGGTCCATTGTGGTAAAGAAGGACCTGAGCCGAAAGGCAAAGCTCTCGATTTACCACTGGTCCTCCACATCTTGCTGAGGTGGCTCGGGCATCTGTTTCGGATGCCTCCTGGACACCTACTTTGGGAGGTGTCCCAGGCATGTCTCACCGGGTTGCTGGTGATTATAACACTTTGACTGTAATAGTGTAGTATCTCATCTTTGATTATTTCTTTTGTGATTAATTCCAGATGAGGCCAAAATAAAGAAACCCCCACCCAAAACACTGCCTAAACAAGGTAAGTTCAGTCATCATCTGCATTAAACATAAAATTAGGGTTAAATAAAAAAAAGTTAGAAGCACGGTCTCGCAGAAGCCCTAGGCAACTGGCTTAAGTGTTTTAGTTTTCCAAAAGTTTTTGTGTATATGATGAATCTTCTTTAAAAAATAAAAATTAGTAAAAAATACATACAGATTTATGTGGAATGATTTTGCGAGTGCAGGAGCTGAAAACCTAACAAATAATAATAAAACAGCTTTTTAATCGTGTGTTCACAACAAAGGCGGTGAAAGTTTGCTCTGGCCGCACTGGCGACAACTATGTCTGTCTACTGCTCCGCCGGCAAGAGCGTCAAAATTCGATAAATTGATTTAGTTTTTTTAAAGGGTCCGTTGCAGCATTATCAGCAAATCACTCACATTCCCGCATAAAAACATGCTTTCTAGTGTAAAAAATGTTGCACGCTTTTTATAAAATTCATTTAACGTTAACTATGGAAGACCAAGCTGTGGTGTGGCTTTGGTCCACTCATCCTATATTTCCATATGTCTAAATTATTCTGAAGCAGCAATACAGTTTCGTACTGTCGTTATAGTTAACATGAGATGTCCGCTATTTATAAAAAAAAACAAAAAACATTAACTCACCATTAACTTTTTTAAATGCATGTCCCTGTAAGAAAACATTGTAAATAAGTGGAAAACTCTACACCCAACCATCACAGTAATTTAAAAACAGGTCTAGTAGGCGCAGAAGGCTGCTAAAGGCCCATATATATCAGCTGATAACCACTGATAACGGCCATTCAATCGAGTGATTGCATTCGAAGCGGGTGGTTCTCTGGAATCCTCTCGAGCGGTGGACTTCTACACTCCGATTGCTTGCCACCGAACCACGTTCATAGCTCATTACCATAAAGCTGACTTGATTTCAACTCTGCTTGACACCCACAGCGACGAAGATGCACTCCTTGCTGCCGGCTCTCTCTCTTTGATAATCTCGCTGGTTTCGATGTGAACGCAAAGTCAGTGTTACAAATAAAATCCAATTAGCACCACTTTTTTGGTGGTAAACAAATTTTAAGTAAATAAGTGAAGTTTTATAAACCAATTTCGAGAGGAGCATGTGATATGATTGATCGCAGCTGGTCCCACATCAACAATCATCGATAGACCAATCAGATCAAGCTCCCAATAAATAGCCCAGTTTGTTTTAACCCCCTTATCTTCGTTTTTGAAGAATCCCCTTCATCCACCCCATCTTCCACTGTCCTCCTTTAAAGGACCTGATCTACCTGATCTCAGACCCCCTGCTATGCTATATGACCAGACAGGAGCCCTGGGCTCAATTATGTCCAAGCTCAGAGTTCTCTCCCGGGACAGCATGCCACACCCATAATTAGTATCAAGCAATATAGCTAAGTGTGAACTCTGGAAATTGATGTATGATGGGCTCGAAAATCTTTGAATTTCTGTGTGTGCAGAGCCTGATATCAAAAGAAAAAACAACTATGTTAAATTTTGTCAGTTCAGTGGCTAATTCATAAAAATCTATGTGGCTTCAATCATTCCAAAAGGTACGTTTTTTTTTAAAAAGAAGGTGTGACACCAAAGCTCACCCGTAAGTCCAACTGCCATTGGGGGGATGAGCAAACCATATAAAAAAAATGTAGGAGATTTTAGGACAAATTCATACGACTTAGTCACCAAATCAAAAAGTTACGAATTGGTGTGAGAAATCGTCAGACCATCGCAACCAGGCATACATCAAATCACATTGTTGCTAAATGGAAGCTAATAGATCTTCCTTTCTCTTTGACAGGTGCTCCTCCTCAGATCCAGCAGTTTCCTGATGATATGAAGATCATGGCAGGTCAGGAGGTGATTCTACAGTGTAAGTTCACTGGAGCACTGCCGATCAGCTGCACCTGGCTCAAGTTCCGCAAACCAGTAAGAATCATTACACCTTGTATAGAAACACAAGTTATACATTCTTAAATGTTTTATTCTTAAACACACAGATGGCACAAGTAAACACTCATCAGTATTGTTTCAATGCTTTAAACTTTATCTGTGTTAACACCCACCACAACTTTCTCTCCCCCAAAAATGCTAAATATCTGAAAAATTGGCCAGGGTGATGCTGGGCCTGCCTAATCATTTAGGGCAGGAAAGGTGACCTTTGGACTTTTCTAAAAATTACAACAGAGTTTCAGAGCTACTGTTTACCCCATAAAAACACATTTTTCGTATTAAAATACCACAGACCTTTGGAAGGACTAATCATTTTAGAAGCTTTTGTTTCGGAACCTGGCGCATTTCCCCAGTTAGTGCGGTTCATATGGCATATGTGAATCTAGCAGCTGTGCTCGGATCCGCACCAAATCAATCGGTCCGAGATCGCCTGAATGAGATGGTCTCGGCTCGATTGAAACAAACTCTGGAGCGGATCCGATTGTAGTGAGAAAGCAAAGCGATCCGAACCAGGCTATATGACAGTGTGGATTATGGATATGTAATAGGCATATATTTCTATATGACGAGAGAATTAGGAGTAGGGCGGGATGTCATTTACGAAATGCGTTTCATGTCAAATACGAAAGTGAAAGCATGTAAACTATTAACGAGAGCTGTTTATCCGTTAGGAAAATTGACCGAACAGCATTCTTGGTTTATCTGTTATTTTTCCTCTATCATGTAAAGCCTATAATGCATAAGCCAACTGCTATGTATGAGAAAGTCTTAACTCTGATTTATATTTGGTGACAATGTCTGTGGGTGTCACCATTCAAAATTCGCTTATGTCTTATTGCTCATCGTCATAAATTAAAATAAGGACGCATGACAGCTGAGCGGGACTCAGAGTTTACAGGAAGAGTTTACTCGCGCGTGACTTGTTTTAGCTCTTTTAGTCCGTTTAGAAACTTTGCCGAAACGCACCAAGAGCAAAGTGCAACAATGTAACAATTTGAATCCCTGTTTCGGAACAAAAGAATCGATCCACAGGTGTGAAAGCACCCTAAATGGAATATATATTTTGGTGGCGGTAGTGGGAAGCAGATTCAATATGTGTTTTGTTTTGTTGTTGTTTTTTGTGTGAAATAATGCTGGATATTACTGAATAAATGTATTTATTTATTTATTAAACAAAGTTTTATTCAATGTACTGGTCTAAAGTTGATGTTGTTATTTGTAGACAAACATTTGCATTAATCATGTTTCACAGTAAAAAAAGAAAAAGTTGGGTTCCCCACCATCATTTTGTGTTTGGACAGCATGAAGGAATTTGGTCAACTTGCAAATTAAAGTGGATTGAACATAAAACAATTTAGTTGTCCTCCCCAAACAATTCAAGAACTGTGTTGTTTCAGCTCATTTTAAATAAATAGTTTGAACAAACGGTCACACTTTATTTTGATGGTCCATTTGTTGAATTTAAGTTACATTGTAACTATTTCTCATTAGATTATAAGAAGACTGTTAGGTTGGGGTTAGGGGTAGGGTTAGTGTAGGTTGACATGTACTAGTAGTTTCTTATTGTCACGATACCAGACAGGGAGGATCCAAATGCAATTATTTTAATAAAGGAAAAGTAACAAAGGATACGACTCAGATATGAGCGAACAAAAACAAAGGAGAGTCACTGGCAGCATGAGGGAACATAACCCGACGAACAGACTGCGACGACACCTAAGAGATAACAGACAGGAACAAGGACAACAACGGACTGATAATCGATAGCAACCACATGCTGAAATATATACCCAGCCTAATACGAATCAGCTGGAGGATAATTAAGTCAGCTGACCGGAAAGCACGCTGTCAACACAAAAGGTAAACAAACACACACCCTCGCACACGACAACACACAAGGCATGACACAAAACATACAGAAAGAACACACAAACCCATAAACCGTGACACTTATAGTCAGTTAAATGTCTGTTGAACGTCTTCTGATACTCAAATGGACCATCGAAAATAAAGTGTTACCGAACAAACAGCAAACTTAATGAAAAGTACATAGTGAAATAACACTCAAAAAAATAAGTTACCTTAAGTTTTATTAATAATTCTGCTCTCGGTAGGTGTGTTGAGGGAGGGTTTTAGAGCAGTTCTGTAGGGCTAGTGGTCCAAAACAGGAAACACAGCATAATTTTGGCTAAAACGTCCAAACATGTTTCTTGGTAGGCATCTCAGTGCTTTTCAAAAACAGTAATGAATAACCACTCCAAGCACAACCATTTTGATCACTCGTTCAATTTAGTTGACATTTCAAGTGATAACTGAACATTTGAAGTTCAATTATCACCTGTTTTCCTGCCTGTTATTCTCGACATCTGTTTTTTTCAGATTCAGGAAGGTCAGGGCATCTCAATAGTCAGCACAGACAGCAGCAGTCAGCTGACCATCACAGAAGGACAGCAGGAGCACTGTGGCTGCTACACCATAGAGATCAAGAACAGCTTTGGCGTGAGACAGGCTGCCCTCAACCTCACTATAGTCGGTGAGTGTGAACATTTGGATATCTGATATAACATTTGATAAAGCACCTAATTACAAGGTTTCTGGAATACTCAATTCTGATTGATCAGTCGTGACATTCAAAGGTGTGTTATTTCGAAATAACAAACACTGAATAAACACATTCTTATAACTCAATAGCTGATGAGTGGTGTCACGGACAAAAGTGAAGAGGGTTGGGGAGTCACGGAAGAAAGTGAAAGTGAACAGCGGAAGGGGGAGGAGGGTGGTTGAGGAGGGGGATCGGTAATATGAAGATGAAAAGATTAAGTTCCCATAATGGAATTAAAAAGCATCCATTTTGAAGATTGATAGTGGAGGTTGGTTTAATGTTTACAAAACACCTCCACAATATTCTGACATAACAATTTTGACTCAAATATCTCTCGACTAGAAACAGTCTAAGCAAAGGAAATGAAAAATATAGCAGAGGTTTATCTGAAGAGATAGGTAGTTTGCTGATGTTACTAAATCGGAAGCTAAACACCAGGGAGGAAATTCAGTATACTGATGCTTCAACAAAACCGCCATCAACAAGACCAGCTAGCTGAGTTCAAGGAGCAGCTGAGTTTCTGCAGAGATGTCTTTAAATTATCAGGCCAAACCACAAAAAGAGCTCAAGTGTAGGCCTGTTCACAAGCGAAACTCACGTGTCTATTATGATAGCAAAAGCAGAAGTTCTCACCCGGTCAGAATGTTAGTCATTTAAAGTGTGAAGCTTAAGGCAATTTATAACTATAGCAGTATAGCTTAGTGGAAAGCCACAGATGTGGCTAGTAGATAAATGAATGTTTGTTTTCTAAAGAAATTTATTTAATATACAAGTGTGTGTCTGATACTGCAGGGGAAATAAGTATTGAACGTCATTTTTTTTCTGGGAATAATATTTCTGAAGGAGCTGTTGACACGGAATTAAACCAGATTTTGGTAAAAACCCAAACAATACAAACATAAAACAAAATAAGCAAAAATAACAGTGGAATGGCACAAGGAGAAAGCACTGAACTACTAAAATGTATCTAATAATCTATATAAAAGGTTTTTTTGGTGATGGCAGCTTTAAGACTCTTATGGAGAATGAAATAACGCATAAAGTGTGAGTTCAACAGAGAGTGAATATCTTGATGTTCTGTGGGTCTCGTCTATCAAATCTGATCTTTATATAGCATTTTATATTGGATTAAAGTCAGGTGATTGGCTGGACCATTCTACAGCTTGATTTTCTTTCTTTGAAAGCATTTGAGTTTTTCATGTTTTTCTTTTCTGTGTTTTTGATATCATTGTCTTGCTGAAATGCCCACAATGGTTTCATCTTCATCCTCCTGCTAATGTAGATGTTGGACTGAAGCAACTAACATTTATTTACAATAATAAAGGCCAGAGGGTTGCTGAAGAAATACTGAGAGATTTATGCTTCTGTCTGGGCTTTCACTGCCTTTCTGCGCCTTCCTTTCTTTATGTGTTCAATACTTTTCCCCTCCATCATTTCATTTTATTAAGCATAACTTAATTTGTAAACTATTTTCCCTGCTGTATCTAACAAGATTTATTTTGAAGAGAAAACGTGCTTGGCACCTCTCACTTGATACCTGTGTAGCAACTATGACCTGGAGAAAATCTGACCTGTGCCTGTTTAGTTCTGTAGGTGCGCTTTTACAGGCAAACACACCTAAAGTGCAAAATGATATTAAACACATTCAGTATAGGCATAAAACATGTCGTCACCTTAGAATCAGGGGCGCCGCTAGCAATTTTGGGCCCCATGAAAAAATATGAGGATGGGCCCCCTACTACCAAGCTAGCTATCCAAACTCTTTGTCCGCGATGTAGTTATACTGACCTATGCATTTTATTATTGATTTTGTCAACCAATTATCAGTATTTAGTAAGAGAACGACCATGACTGTAGCTAGCAGATGATTTATTGTTCAAATGTAAACGTAGTACAAAAAAAGGAACAGTAATAAAATATTCACTGAAAATTTTACATTTTTATGTGCATATATACATACAGTTGAAGTCAGAATTATTAGCCCTGTTTATTTTTTCCCCAATTTCTGTTTAACGGAGTGAAGATTCTTTTAAAACATTTCTAAACATAATAGTTTTAATAACTCATCTCTAATCACTGATTTCTTTTATCTTTGTCATGATGACAGTAAATAATATTACACTGGATATTTTTCAAGACACTTCTATACAGCTTAGTGACATTTAAAGGTTAACTAGGTTAATTAGGTTAACTAGGCAGGTTAGGGTAATTAGACAAGTTATTGTATAACAGTGGTTTGTTCTGTAGACTATCAAGAAAAAAAAATTCTTAAAGGGGCTAATAATATTGACCTTAAAATGGTTTTTAAAAAATTTAAAACTGTTTTTATTCAAGCCAAAATACAACAAATAAGACTTTCTCCAGAAAAACATATATAAGACATACTGTGAACATTTGCTCTGTTAAACTTCATTTGGGAAATATTTAAAAAATTAAAAAAATAAAAGGGGGTCTAATATCTGTATGTGTGTATATCTGTATGTATGTGTGTGTTTACACATGTGCTTGAGTAGCATCCTGGCTATGACATATTTAAAAGATACATAATTAATTCAAAACTTGTCTGTATGGACATTGAGATATTGTTTTACACTATTCTGCTCATATGGTATGAGTTTGACTAATCAGTTAATTACTAGAAATGGTCCACTGGGCAAAAAAAAAAAAAAATTGATCATTATCTTTCAAGGAAACCTAACTTGATAAATTTAAAGGTTTGTCTTTTAGTTTTATGTTTGCTTTGCTGTTATAACTAATATCATTCTACATAATCAACATTGAGGAAAAATAGCAGTCATTTAATAGTGGCCACGTCAACAGTTATGTTAATATCATAGTGAAATTAATACTTAAACGCAGACTGCAATGCACATGCTATTTTTAAAGGCAGGATCTCAGTTACCTGCTTCTTCAACTGGGAGATGAGTTTGGGGAACTTCGTAGGGAAGAGCGGGTGAGGGCGTATATATAAAGAGCTCATCATTAGCTAAATAAATTAAACTAGCGGCGCTGTCATTACCGCAAAAAGAAAGCTCTGTGAATAGACATAACGTTACCTTTCTTTTCAAAAAACTGTGATAGCAACTGCCGTCCCTTTTTCTCTCTCTCTGCTTTTTGTAGCCTCTCTTTTCGTTTTTGATGACCGGATTTAATCTTTGTTAATCTCGACTCGAGGACATCGCTGCTTTGACACTTTACCTGACGATCGCTCGCACTCATCAAAGCATCAACTCTCTTCCCGCTACTGACGGACTGAACCATAGAGTGAAAGGAGGGGGGTGCAATTTGACAGTGACAGACACGAGAGGCAGATATAAGCCGTTTTTTTTCTAATAAATTGTTTTACTTGTAATGTAGAGATACATTAATAATTTATATTACATTAAAGTACTGGTATTATTTATAAAGCAGATCTCTGTGGGCCCCTAGAGTGCATGGGCCCTTAGAATCGTCCTAACTTTCCCCCCCTTAGTGGCGCCCCTGCTTAGAATTATAAGGTTCTATCTGACATTTTTGTCAAAATTGTGTTATTTACATATTCTTATTAATTGACAACTTATTTACATTATGGGATGTTTTTTTCATTTTGAGCTGTTTACATTTTAAGACTTTAATTTTTATTTTATTTAAAAAAACAAATGTTACACATGTACTGTTTGCTATGAAAACTTTGAAGATCAATATCTCACAATCATTCAGAACGCAGATAGAAACTTATAATTCCAAGGTGACGATGTGTTAATGAACTAAAAACCTAAGTAAGAATTGCGCATGCCATATTATATGAAAATGTTTGAACAACAATATCTGTGTGAATATAAATTACCTATTAAATATTTAAGCACTAATACAATCTGAATATATTTAAAAAGCACTCTAAAAGTTAAAATAGTTTTTATCAATATTGTGCATAGTGATTATTACAACATATTGCATTATTGAATCACCATATGAAGTCCCCATGAAAATGCAAAAAACAACATATAATGTGTTTAGACTGATAAAATGTGCACATGATCTCAGTAAGCCATTTGACAAAACAGCCATTATTTTGGTCATACAAAAAGTATACACATGGTTCCAGAAGACAAGCTAATCCAGCACAAAATATTTCATAAAATGTCACCAAAACGCTGTATTTAAGTGAAGTTTATTCTCAAAATAATTTGGAGAGGAGCACGCGCTTATGATTGATAGCAGCTGGTCCTCATTAGTTAATGCATGATTCACCAATCAGACGATTCCTAAATCACTATAAATAACCAGAGTAACTTACCTTAGCCATCTTCGTCTTGAAGAATCCCCCCTTCCACCCCTACTCCTCCCCTTTCCTTTTCAGGGCAGCACGGAGGCCCAATGGTTAGCACCATTGCCTCACTGCAAGAATGTCACTGGCTCAGATCCTACCAGGCCAAGTCAGCATTTCTGTGTGGAGTTTGCATGTTCTCCCCGTGTTTGCCTGGGTTTTCCGCGGGCACTCCGGTTTCCTCCCACAGACCAAAAATATGTAACATAAGTAAATTGACAAATTAAACTAAATCGGATAGATAAGCGTAGAATTCAGCATACACTCTCCAGAGCCATTTATAATCTAAATTCGCTAAGCGGGGGATTTCTCGAGGCTTACCTGAACTCGGACTCCTCTTTCGCCCTGCAACGGGGGGGAGCCCCGGGCTCGAGAATCTCACGAGCTCAGGGCTCTCTCCCGGGACAGCATGCCAAACATGCTTTATAATCAATCATCGGCAAGGGTGAACTCTTGAAACTTCTTAATCAAATATAAAATGTGGACAAAAACTGCAAAAAATTGTCCACTTTTAGAGAAAAAAAACTACCAGCTCGAAAAAAAATGGGATGTTACGAAACACCAACAATAACTTCGACATAAACGGCCCTGGGAGTAAGTAAGAAAGTAAAGGTTCCTGCACAAGTGTACGTTTTTCGCTAGACAGTATTCATAAAAGTTAAAGTAGCAGATTCTTATTGCGTCTGTGTGTTTGGGAGGTTGGATTATGCATGTGTGTTCCAGTAGTTTTTGTGGAAAAATAGATTTATAGCTGGTGGGTCAATTTCCTTGAAGGACAACCGTTGCAAAGTAAATGTGTACAGCTTTGGTAAATTTCATTTTTTCAAATGAAAAAGTCACCAAATTAAAACATGAAATACGGCTGTTAAAATGGTGCACTGGTCATTTTTGACACAACAGGGGAGGGTTAAATCACTACATACTGACAGAACAATTATAACCACACATTACAAAGCTGAAACATCAAGTACTGCACTTGGAGTTGATTTGATTGAGTTTAATTTCAAGACATCACTCTCAATCCAGCTTTAATAATGGTTTGTTTCTTTGCAGACAAGCCTGACCCCCCTGCCCGTGTCCCAGCAGCCTCAGATATCCGTAAGTCCAGCCTCACGCTGTCCTGGTATGGGCCAACATACGACGGTGGCAGCGCTGTCCAATCCTACAACCTGGAGGCTTGGAACTCTCTGGACATGAAGTGGACAGATGTGGCGTCCTGTAACAGCACATCTTATAACGTGCAAGACCTTCTTCCAGACAGACAGTACAAGTTTCGAGTGAGAGCTGTAAATATTTATGGCGTCGGGGAGCCCAGTGCAGAGTCTGTGCCTGTACAGGTGGGGCTGGAGGCAGAGGGGGGTGAGTGCCACCTAGTGGACATTTACAGCACTGCAGTAGTCATAAAGCATGCATTACCATCAGTGTTGGGCAAGTTACTTCGAAAAAAGTAATTACTAATTACTTATTACATTATTAAAATCGTACTTCAGTTACTTTCCTAATTACTATGTCTGAAGATATATTTAATTACGCAAAAAGGAGTTTATTTACTTCACTCGATGCTACGTAAAATCCTTAGAAATGTTTTAATTCTTTCAATTTGAGTAAAACAGGGCACTTTAGCTTTTTATTTTTTAATATTTAATACTAAAGCATTTTAATAACAGACTAAATGAAGTCTTTTAATAAAAGACTTAAGTACTTTGAATAATGTACAATATACTTAATAATAGTTAAATATAATCATAGTAATAGTTAATAAAAGTATATATGGTAACACTTTATTTTGATGGTCCATTTGAGTATTAGTAGACTGTCTACTTAATATCTGTTGATACAGACATTTAACAGACATTTAACTGACTATAAGAAACTTTGTAAGTACATGTCAACTTACGCTAACCCTACCCCTAACCCCAACCCTAACCCCAACCTAACAGTCCACTTATAATCTGATGAGAATTAGTTGCAATGTAACTTCAATTCAACAAACGGACCATCAAAATAAAGTGTGACCGTATATATTATAAATAATAATAATAATAATAATGCGTTTTATTTAAAGGCGCCTTTCTTGACACTCAAGGTCACCGTACAAGACATTAAGAACAGTCAGTTCAAATAAAAACACAATGTAAAGTCAAAAGAATACAATACAAATTTAAAAATGCAGTTGAGCTAAAAAGAGTTATAGTTATAGTTATAAGAGTTAAATTACAATAGAATTGTTCTGCAAAATGTGGCAAAATGTGATTTATTAACACTTTTACAACTTATTTACAGTATTTTAGGCAAGTAAAATAAAACTACATTTAAATTACCTAAGAATTAACAGTAATTCCTTACTTTAATATAATTTAAAGGTATTGTTCACCCCCCAAAGGATTAACATTTACTATTTACTCACTCTCAAGTGGTTCCAAACCTAAACGAGTATCTTTCAGTGTTGAACACAAAAGATAAATTGATGAAAACTGAAAACCTGTAAATATCAGCTATGTTTCCATCCACCTATTTTTATGAGCACTTTGGATATGCGGATAAAAAAATCAGTTGATGGAAAAGCCAAGATGTATATACATTTTGAAAATGTGCATAACTGAATAAACTTTTTATTCAATAAGAAAAGTAAACTACGATAGAAACATTTACCGAACAAATTCCGTCATGTGATTTTGTTATAAGAGATCATGTGATAATAAAAATGTGTATGAAGGGACAAAAATAAGCAGGCTGAGCATCTGAACATCTGAAATGTTGTTTTGGTCACTCTAAAATGCATTAACCATTTCAGTTTTAGTGTTATTATCAGGGGCGTAGCAACCAGGGGGGACACGTCCCCCTCACTTTTAGAGAAAGACCATTTAGAAACAGATGATCGCCAGTGCCACAGTAAATGCTTTGAGATACGATTTACTTTATATGCATGTGTATTTATTAAGAGTGGTAATCCCAAATTAAGACGTTTTTCTGTGTGCAACCGAACCAATCAAAAAGAAACCTGACGCATGCACGATGATAACCATACTCGCACGTCTCACACACTGCTCCTGCTTGACGCTGACGCTCTGCTCCCTGTTTGAATCCCGGTACATAAACGCCGAAAAAGTACGCACTGCTCATGTTTAGTGAAACCAGCATAACAGCCTTTTATTTGGATGTGTCGACACGCAGTGAGTTTTGCAAGTAGACAAAACTAAAGTTTAACTAATATGGTGGAGATCTTATTTAGACTAAGCATGGCTCAGGATAGATTTCTTTTGTATTAAGCAAAAAGGAGGGATGATGATAAAACCCGGCCATGTGTCAAGTCTAAGACAACAGATAATTCTATAAAACATGTTTTTTTGTATTGTATAGAATTGTCTATAGAATTTAATTAAATTATTATTTATGCAAAAGATTTCCTAAATGATCTTAGCTTCACTTCAGTTGTGTCTTTACATTGTTTTCCAGTTACATTTAGGATTTATTTCTGTTATTTATTTAAAATAATAACTGTATAATAATAATAATAATAATAATAATAATAATAATAATAATAAT
>CAIGQQ010037715.1:4697373-4723023 GCA_903798035.1 Danio albolineatus
AAAAATTGGTTGCACTCTATTATAATGTTCAATTCTCAATAATAATAACAAACTGTTAACTAATGTCAATTTAACTCAGTACATTTCTAATTAGCTGCTTATTAATAGTTAATAGGTGGTAGTTGGGTAAAAAAAATGCTAATAAACATTTAATATCTTAATAATAAGCAGGTAATAAACCAACATTTTATACTGAAAATTTGCACTTAAACTAAAGTGTTACCAAAAATTGTTATAATTTCAGATTATATTATGCCAAATTTGTGACCCTGGGTTTACAGTATGTTGCAGTGGCATATTTTTGTCAATAGCCAAAAATATATGATGTTGGTCAGATACATAGTTTTTAGATTAATTCCAAAATAATTAGAAGATTAAGGAAAGATTATGTTCCAGAAAGACAGTTTAATTTCATGTGTTAACTTAAATTTTTGATTAGTAATATCTGTTCATGAGAACTTAATTTGAACAAATTTAAAGGTGATTTACTAAGTATTTGTCAAGTATTGGATGTTGGATCATGTGATCTCATTTTTAACTAATTGAGACTTGTGACTGGTTTTGTGGTCCAGGGTCATGTAAATAACCCTGAAATGATATACAGTATATGACCTATGCAATTGACAATAAAGACTTGTATTTCTCATATTTTACTTATTTAATTTGCTATTGTTATTAGGTTTTAGCACAAATTGTTTTTTCAGTTTTCTGTGGGTTTTTTTTTGTTTGTTGTTCTAGTTATCACTGAGCTTAAAGGGGTGGTCCACTACAGTATCATATTTTAAACTTTAGTTGATGTGTAATGTAGCTGTGTGAACATGAGCAACATCTCTGAATGTAATATGTTCAATGCAAAGAGAGACACTGGCTTTTACAGAGTTAGCTTAGCAAAGCCTACAGCGAACAAAGCAAAAAATACATCCAGTCTAGTGAGATCAAAAGGGCTTCCGGTTACCTGCATTCACCATGCACACACACCCTGTGCATTGAAGGGGCGTAGCCAGAGGCCGTCCAAACGCTGCTATTTCTACAGAACCTCTTCTGCTTCTGTATTTGGGATTCGAAAGGACACAACACAAAGAGAGAAGAGCTTACAGTTGAATTTTAATTATGTTCCAAAGAATTATAAAAAATATATAGCTAGCATTTGACAAAGAAGAACTTCTAAAACCTCTCTAAGTTCTGTGCTGGATTCGGTTAAAAACTCCTCCAACCTACATCTTAAATAACAAACTCGCCAAAGATATAAGAGCGTTTTATATTACTTACACATGATTATTCCGAATATATATGAAAGACACTTGTCAGATGTGAGGTTCAGCCGTGTGCTCTTCATTTTTCTGTCTGATTTAGGCAGCTAACGCAGCTAACAACTTTGTTTACACAACTCAAAAGCACGTGCTTGTTGGGGCGTGACGTGGTGACGTGGAGCTGATCCACGAATCACAGCACATTATGTTAGCTGACCAATCAGAGCCACTTGAGGGCGGGCCTTTCAGAGGAACTAGGAAATATGACATATGTTTTCATGTTAGCTGTATATAATCAAAGTAAGATATATGAAAAAAATAATAATGTGATTTTCTACAAGTGAGGCATAAGCACACACTACTTTGCATCTTATAAAAACAACCAAACCTTAAAAATACACTGGACCACCCCTTTACCTGCCTTAAAAGACAGTTCATCCAAAAATGAAGGTTTCTTCGTCCTTTATTCACACCTACGTGGTTGTAAACTTAAGAATTTCTTTATTATGTTGAACACAAAACAAGATATCCAAAACAATGGTGGGGAAAAAGCAGCCACAATCATAGTAAGGAAAAAAAATACGATAGAAGTCAATGAACAATATTTCAGTATTTCTTCTTTTGTGTTCAACTAAAGAACGCAACTTAAATTGGTTTGGAACAAGTGGAGAGTGAGTAATTTTTGACGATTTTCAGTTTTGGGTGAACTATTTCTTTAAATGTTTAGGATGGACAGTCTGGAATGCGACTGATGCTTGTCCTCTCTTTCACCACAGAGTCAGAGAAAGTACCAGACTACAGGAATGTGACAATCAAAACAGACGTAAAAGTAAAGGATTTGTATGATGTGGAAGACCGACTGGGCACGTGAGTATATCACGTAACGGCAATAAAATTCAATTACCATTTCATAAAGTTTCAACAAGTTACGATGTCCTTCTGTTGTAATATTTTAATCAACGGCATACCAAAAATGAGTGAAATGGGGAAAAAAAGCAGGGTATTGTATGTAATAATCGAAACGCTTTCGATCTAAAAGTCTTACTGCTTTCTTTTGCAGAGGAAAATTTGGGACAGTTTTCAAACTGATCGAGAAGTCCACTAAAAAGGCTTGGGCTGGGAAATTCATAAAAGCATATTCTGCCAAAGAAAAAGAAAATGTCAGACAGGAAATTGCAATCATGAATGACCTGCATCACCCAAAGCTGGTGCAGTGCGTCGATGCTTTTGAGGGAAAGACTGACATCGTAATGGTGCTGGAAATGTAAGTTTTCACTGGTTCCATGAGTATTAATCTGCAATTTGTACTTGTGTCACTCATAATCAACTATTAATTAAGAGGAAAAAAGTGTTAACTCCAGTTTTTGTGAATTAAGGCTTTTTGTTTTAATGGAAAATTAACATGATTGTGTCTTTGTCAACTTATGTCTGTCATAGAAAATTGCTTGAATTCCTTTTGCTTCATTAATTAATTGATTTGCTTACTTATTTTGAAAAAGAAAAGGCTAACACTATGCTCTAACTACATGCTATGCATAGAGTTCTGCTTTCCTGTGGCTGTACCATGGGGCCTGACCAGATTTCTTGTGATGTGGGAATAAACTTACAAATAAAATGTCGTAGCGGTCGGTGACTCTGGTGTAATTTGAACGAGAGAGGGCGGTCTAACAAGCGCAGACGTTATTTTAGAACAGCATATTTGTGATTTCCTCATTTTTATTTAGCACCGGTACAGCCATTGCTCACGAGTGTTACATATGCTGAACGCATGAACCATGGTGCTTTCTGCACATGCTTTTTTTTTTTTTTTTTTTGCAAGTCTTTGCGAGCATCATCTGCATAACAGTCCTCAGATTGGGCTTTACCATCATGGAAGAGCAAAGTGAAGATACGCCGTCCTTCAGCTTGCATTAGAAAACGGTCAGTTTACTGCTAGAAAACCCACATGGGAGTCTTTTTCATGCATAGATGCAAATAGAAAAAAAAATGACCCTTTGCGTGATGTAATAATACCTCAAAGTTTTACCCTTTAGCAGTCACAAGACTGGAACATCAGGTTTAAGGCGGCACTCATGTCTCATCACAAAGGGTCAAACAATACTGACATTTAGCCTACAATCCTTACACAACATACAGTTTTATCTGTTATCTCTCTCTTTTGGTGGTACCCAGTTTAAAAGTGAGATTTTGGAAACCAGATCTAAATGTAGCGGGAACGGTCGTGTTGGGTAGAAAATGGGGCGTGTCGGGCAGTGGGTGAACAAAGGCTGAATATACGACGGGAGCGGAATAAAACCTAGCGGGAGCGGCACAAAAATAATAGTCCTGTGCAGGTCTCTACTATGCAGTGCGATGCTGTGACATGATAAAATCTGTCTTTTTTATCTTAAAATGTGTTTTTTTCCTAATCTTCCTCAATGGCATTGCGCACAGATTCTACTTTAGAAACACTTAAGTATCTTTTTCTGTGACACTACAGCATAAACTACTAAAACAATGCTAATTATGTGCTTTATTCAGTCTTAAATGCTACCAGTATCAGTTTGAACATAACTTTACGTGACATTTATTGCTATACTGAAAGCAGCAGCAGATAGTTCACCTCAGATCTTAAAAATAACTAGCAAACATACGGTACATTTTAAACATGAACTTTAGAACTGTGACTCGGTACAAGCCAACAACATCAGTCACAGTGTGTATTTTTAATATTGTTAATGAGGTTTAATATCAAAGCTTCCATGGGTCTTAAAATCCTCAATTGCTTTTTTACTTTAGAGAATTAAGTCCTAAAAATGTCTTAAATTAGAGCATAGATATTTACATTTGTGCGTGAAAATCCCAGTAGATCAGCAGTTTCTGAAATACTCAGACCAGCCCGTGTAGCAACAACAACCATGCCACGTTCAGAGTCACTTTAATTACCTTTCTTTCGCATTCTGATGCTCGGTTTGAACTACAGCAGATCGTCTTGACCATGTCTAAATACCTAAATGCATTGAGTTGCTGTCATGTGATTCGCTGATCAGTAATTTGCGTTAACAAGCAGTTGGACAGGTGTAACTAAAAACGTGGCCTGTGAGTGTATTTGTCGGTTCTCAAAATGTTACGGTGGTAGTGACGATGACAACGGAGGCGAGGATCCAATTGCAGATTATTTATAGAAAACAGTATAGCAGTTTACAGGGCAAATCCAAAAATCATAATCAGGCAGGCAAAAGATCACAAGGGGTGGCGGCAGGCGAGAATAACAAATAAACAAGACTAGGGTCAAAAAACACAGAATACAGGAACAAAGAAACACGTTGTAAAGTCACTGAACAGCAAGCAATACTCAGCAACAGTGAGTGTTACTGAGTGGCTTAAATACAGAGTGTACTGAGTGGTGAGTGGCTTCAGCTGGGAGTCTCTAATCAGTGGTGACTTGGAGCAGGTGAGTGTGTGTGTTGCATGAGTGGAGATGTAGTCCTTAACATGGCTGATTTGTAGTTCACGGAAGTGTGAACCAGCGATCTCTTATAGAGGAGAGATCGCTGGTGATCGTGACACAAAAATGTAGCCCTGGGCACATATTTCCAACAAGTATGGGTTGATTTTTATTTCATGCCGAAAAAAATTAGTAAAGGTCGTGTTCTTTAAAAACATTTTGTAAATGTTTTTCCATATATCCATCAAAATGTAATTTTTGATTTGATATGCATAGCTAAGAAAGGAATTTGGACAACTTTAAAGGCCATTTTCTCAGTATTTAGACTCTTTAAACCAGTGGTTCTCAACTGGTTTGGCGACGGGACCCACATTTTTACATGGTCATCAAGCCGCGACCCAAATTTTTAGGAACTGTAATATAATTTTAGGAATTATAATTAATTTGTATTTATTTGTTAACATACACAAGTAGTGACAGAAACATCATGAGAAAATCAGCAAGACTTACAAATAAACAATATTTTATTGCTGACATTTAACAAAATGTATCAAATTATAGAAATATTACAGAGTAAAAACGACAAACACTGTAAACAGCGGTTAGGGTAAAGAAAGGTTGTTACCATAAACAAAACTGAACTGTTAATATAACATTAACATTAACACTCTCAAATCGCGAAAACTGGGAGAGGCTTACTTCACTGAATTTCTTTTTCAGCGTCTTATCACATGACAGCTCCACCAGCTGACTCTCTATTGCTCGGCAACGTGACGCTTTCCACATCGATTCCAAAGGGATCGTTTTTTGTGCGCGCATTTCAAAATAAAAGTCCGATATACGCAAAACAATTTGAAAATTCAACTTTTGTTGTTTTTTTGACTACAAACTCCGCGACCCACTGAAAATGTTCCTGCGACCCACTTTTGGGTCGCGACCCACCAGTTGAGAAACACTGCTTTAAACACTTGTATTTCGGCCAGATGTTGCTATACCCCAACAAACCATACATACACAGAAGGCTTATTCATTCAGATCTAAGATGGGTTAGAAATATTTACACTTATGACTGTTTTTGTGTGTCCGCATACATGTTATTGTTAGGGGTTTTCATTATGTCAGTGGATGTTAGCTGTGCATGTGAATGTCTTCGGTGTGTCGGCTGTGTTTTGAAGGATCTCTGGAGGTGAACTGTTTGACCGGATCATCGATGAGGACTTTGAGCTGACGGAAAGAGAGGTCATCAAATATATGCTTCAGATTGTGGATGGGGTCAATTTCATCCATAAGAAAGGCATCGTCCACCTGGACCTCAAACCTGAGAACATCATGTGTGTTAATAAGACGGGCAGCAAAATCAAACTCATCGACTTTGGACTGGCACGCAGACTTGGTCAGTATGAAATGCTTGCAGTGCATTAATGTGATTATTGTTATTATTGAAGCTCAAACTAATTATATTGTAAGAATGTATATGTTTAGACTGATACAAATCTGGTTAAAGGGATAGTTCACCCAAAACTGAAAATGATGTCATCATTTACTCACTTCTTCCAAACCAATTTTAGTTTCTTTTTTCTGTTGAACACAAAAGATATTTTAAAGAAAGCCGGAAACCTGTAACCATTGACATCCATAGCATTTTTTTTTCTAATATGGAGGTCAATGGTTAAAGATATTTTGAAGAAAGCTGAAAACTTTTGTTTAACAGAAGGAAGAATCCCTTTTGAAACCAACTAAGGGTGAGTAAATAGTGAGTACATTTTCAATCTTGTGTGAACTACCACTTAATAACTAATATCCTTATTTTAAAAAAGCTGCATGTTGTTTTAAAATGGAGTCTTCGATTTGTTTGTGTGTCTGTGTCTGTTTGCGATGGCCGTAGAGAATGCTGGCTCTCTGAAAGTCCTGTTTGGAACCCCCGAGTTTGTGGCTCCAGAGGTGATTAATTATGAGGCCATCAGTTATGCGACAGACATGTGGAGTATAGGAGTTATCTGCTACATCCTGTGAGTACATATTTACACAGAACAAACAAACATAATCATCCTAAATGCCTCTTCACACACAATGTAAAATAAGTCTCTGATGTCCCTAGAGTGTGTTTGTGATTTTATTTAATTTTATTTAGCTCAAAATACCCCAGAAATAATGTTTTATAACTCATTGAATCTACCCCTTTTTAGTCTTTGATCATAATTGTGCCATTTTTTGGAAACGGTTGCTTTAAATTCGAATGACATTGTACTTTTAAAAAAAGGGTGGAGCTACAAATGCCTATGTGTCAGCATAGTGACAAATGCAAAACAAAACTAACATCCTATGCTAATGAGGGAGAAATCATCAATAGTGGATGGGGCTTTTACCCTCTAATGACTCGTACAAAGGGAGAATGTCAATCAAACTTTCTGCAGACTCTTTTAATGAAGTGTGATTATAAAAAATACAATGAATTGTGTTTAATTAGCTTCTAAATTAAGCATTAGAAGCTGGTTATATCCACATATTAGTGCCACACAACTGTGTTTAACCCCCTTGTAAACATATTTTTTTTGCATAATAGGTCCCCTTTTAAGGCAACAAATGCCACTTTTTACTTTTTCCCCCCCAGAGCCTGCTGTAATCTGCAGCCTTTTACTAATATTCTTTGTAGTGTAAGCTAATAATATTATATTATTTTTTACTGGTCTCTCAAAACCTAATCAAATTATTAGGACAAACTAATCAATCTATCAAAAATATGTAAAATCGGTAAAAACAATATTCCTTGTGTACTTTTATTACACTATCAAGTGTCTGTATGTGTTACAATTTAATTGCCAATTCGAAGTCTAAAATCACTCAAACTGTTTCGAAACTGTTTTGTTCTTTCCTGTTTGAATTAGTAAGGGGTTTGTATTTTATTCTGCTAGTTTACTAAATAAATAGTGAAGCCATTGCCTTGCCTGGGGAATACAATGAGGCTTTCATCAGTGAAGCTGTTTAATTCTCTCTACAAATCTATTACCAAAACAACAACCGGTAATGGTGTGCGAGTATGTCTGCTTCTTTATATAACATTCCCCTTTATGGGAAACATTTCACCCTTGAATTATGGTGGCTTGAAATTCCCAGGGGAATCAGATATGCAGTTAGATGTACTTCAGATGTTCAGATAACAGACATGCATTTGATTTAAAACTACATTTGCAAGTGGCTCAGAAAGGAAGCTTTTACTATATTAAATGTAGTTAGTTAGTTAAGTCTTAAGTTTTTAGTCTTGATTTGGTAGTGTGGTCTGTTGATTTGGGCCAATAAATAATAAAATGCTCTAAAATCCAAAGAATAAAAGCCTGGTAACTTATACGTATCATACTTTAAAGGCACAACATGTAAGATTTTTTTGTTGAAATATTCTAAAAATATACTAGAACAGTGTTATATATTTTGCTGACTTGGATAACACTTTAAGAACAATTCACACCGTTTACTACTGGCATAATAGCAATTATAAAGTATGATCTTTTATTACATCTCTAATCCTACCCAATATCTAAACACTACTATTACCTTACTAACTATTAAAACGCAGCTAATGTGTAGCTTGTTGAGCTAAAAGTCTTATACAATGGTTTGTTAACAGAATCAATGACACATTTGTCATATTGGTGTTGTAGAAAACAGGGAAACACTTCAGACTCTTTATGGTGTGTGTTTTAGAATACACACAGCAGCGTTATATCAGAATCCTAAAATGTATTTTATGTATGATAAAACAGCGGTGCTGCTTCTCCATGTGATCATGAGCAGAAGAAACGGAAGCGATGGACTGTGGCATAATAAAAGCTGGTTTTGGGCCACATTGGGCCACTTTTCATCAGCAATTGCTTCAGAGTTTCTCTCATTTTACTTCCACTGCTTTCAGCTTTATTCTGCTTTATACTATCATGATAAGAATTGTTGAATGCTTTAGCTCATTCATCAACATGATTAATGCAGGAGTCTTTTAAAATGTATCATAGACCACAACTCCCATGATTCCACACTCATGTTGCGAATCCCTAGTTCTTAAAATGACACTGTGCATTTAAAATTTTTACAACGCTATCACGAGCATCCACACAGCCTTTTCCTTAACAAAAGAAAATAATCATGTTATATTTACCCTAATACTTTTCTGACTCCTCTATTAAAATTTACTTGTTTCTTTCGTTCATTTTCTTTTCTTTAGTGTAAGTGGTTTGTCTCCGTTCATGGGGGACAATGATAACGAGACACTGTCTAACGTGACGTCAGCGACGTGGGACTTTGAAGACGAGGCATTTGATGAGATCTCAGGAGAGGCCAAAGACTTTATCAGCAATCTGCTGAAGAAAGACATGAAGTAAATGCATATCTCTGCTCTACGTCCACAACACCAATGTCTTTATTCAGAAAATACTTTAAAGTATAATATAGACTGATTATTGATGGGACAAAACAATTCAACCAACTATGACCCTTATTAGGTTTAAAAAATAAAATCTGCGCGAAGTTGTTGAGACTTTTTATTTCAGTATGTTGATGTACTTTCAACTGAAACTGAACATTGAGTATTCTTTTGCCCATCATGGTTAAGAATATTTTGGCTAAATCATTAAACTGACATCATCTGAGAAGGAGTGCCACTCCAAAAGCAGAAACAAATGTTCAGATTTTGATTGAAGAACTAATTTTTAATTTTGACAAAAACAACCTTTTTTTCACTTGATTAATAGTTCACTTTAAGATTAACAATGTTGGCTAGCAAAATACACATAGTAAATTTTGATTTCCCACAGACATTAAAATATAAAAATAACAATCCTTTTCAATTTAACTTTAACACCAATATCACATTTATGGTGCATCAGGATTCATAGCGCTTCATTTTTTCCACATTTTTTTTCTGTTACAGCCTTATTACAAAATGGATTAAATTCATTAATTTCCTCTTCACACAATCTCCCATAATGACAATGTGAGAAAAGTTTTTTCGAAATTGTTGCAAATATATATATATATATATAAACTGAAAAAATCTCTTACTTAGATATTCACAGCCTTTGCTCAATAATTTGTTGATATACAAGCTTGGCACACCTGTCTTTGGGAATTTTTGGCCATTCCTCTTTGCAGTACCTCTCAAGCTCAATCAGGTTGGATGGGAAGTGTTTTTAGATCTCTCCAGAGATGTCCAATAGGATTCAAGTCTGGGCTCTGACTCTATTGATATTTTGGCGGTGTGCTTTGAGTCATCATCCTGCTGAAAGATGAACCGTCGCCCAAGTCTGAGGTCAAGAGCACTCTGAAGCAGGTTTTCATTCAGGATGTCTCTGTACATTGCTGCATTCATCTTTCTGTGTATCCTGACTGGTCTTCCAGTTTCTGCTGCTGAAAAACATCCCCACAGCATGATGCTGCCACCACCATGCTTCACTGTAGGGATGGTATTAGCCTGGTGATGAGCGGTGCCTGGTTTTTTCTAAACGTACCCCCTGGCATTCACTCCAAAGAGTTCAATTTTAGTCTCATCAGACCAGAGAGTTTTGTTTCTTATGGTCTGAGAGTCCTTCAGATGCCTTTTGGTAAATTCCAGGCTAAGAAGTGGCTTCCGTCTGGCCACTCTACCATACAGGCCTGATTGGTGGATTGCTGCACAGATGGTTGTCCTTCTGTAAGGTTCTCCTCTCTCCACAGAAGAATGCTTGAGCTCAGACAGTGTTATTGATCACCACCCTGATTAAGGCCCTTCTCCCCCGATCACTCATCTTAGATTGCCGGCCAGCTTTAGGAAGAGTCCTGGTGGTTCCAAACATCTTCCACTAACGGATGATGGAGGCCACTGTGCTCATTGAAACTTTCCGAGCAGCAGAAATTTTCTCTAACCTTCCCCAGCTTTAAGCCTCGAAACAATCCTGTCTCGGAGGTCTACAGACAATTCCTTTGTTTCCATGCTTGCTTTGTGCTTTGACATGCACTGTCAACCCTGGGACCCTATATAGACAATTGTATGACTTTTCAAATCATGTCCAATCAACTGAATTTACCACAGGTGACCTCCAATGAAACTGCTGAAACATTTCAAGACAGAATGTACGTGAGCCTAATTTAGAGCTTCATGGCAAAGGCTGTGAATACTGATGTACATGTGATTTTTCAGGGTTTATATTTTTAATAAATTTGCAATAATTAAAAAAAATATATGTGTGTAGAATTTTGAGGAAATAAATCAATTTAATCCATTTTGGAATAAGGCTGTAACATAGAATGTGGAAAAAGTGAAGCGCTATAAATACTTTCCAGATGCACTGTAACTCATTAAAGTTCAGTTTTCTGTCAGAAATTAAAGAATTTATCTTTTATAGTTTTTTTTCATCTTTCTTGATGTCATTTTTATAGCACATTTACTGATAAGTGTGTGTTTTTGTCTGTAGAGCTCGTCTGACCTGTGACCAGTGTTTCCAGCACCCATGGCTCAAACAGGACACCACCAACATGGAGGCCAAGAAACTTTCCAAAGAGAGGATGAAGAAGTATATTCTGAGAAGAAAGTGGCAGGTATGAATCTGAAACAACTGCACTATGACAAAATTCCACTATTTATAGCATTATATATAGAACTACATGATAAGTAGTGCAATTACAAATGCGTTGTTGAATGAATGTGTGCTCTTTTCCAGAAAACAGGGCATGCGGTACGAGCTATTGGTCGACTGTCTAACATGGCATTGATGGCAGGTGTTCATGCCAAAAAAAGTTCCCCCACAGAAGGTATCAGTTTTCTTTTCTTAATCTTAAATGCAAGATTGATATTGACTTAGGCTCAATCCCAAATCGATTTTATAACCCTATTCTAATGCCTATGCCTTCCTTTTGGCCCTTGAAATGGAGTCTACAAAGAAACTCTATGCACACATCATCAAAGCTCATACAGTACATCACATCAAATGTCATCTGCGCTAGTTATTCCAGAAGGTGCATATATTAATAGGGCTGTGCAATATGGATAAAATAATCATTTTGTGATTTTTTGTTTTTATTTTTTTTAAACGAATATTGCGATTGCGATTTAATTAGCGATTTTGGCAACTGCTTTTTCAAACAAACTACATACATGCATTCTAAATTTATTCACAATGTAATAAAGAATTCAGTTTAATGAATAAAACTGTAATAAACTGTCTTAAAATCAGACAACATGTAAAAATAAAGATGAACTAACCTCAATTTCAGTCATAACAATAAATAAAAACTAACGTAAATCAAAAGCGCCTATTTGGTTCTCCCGCTCAACTTCGTCATGCACGGAGTGAGCTCTGATTGGTTAACATCTTTCTCCTACTCAGCTTAGCTGTAATTGCCCGGTGAGTTGTGTCAGCTCTGATTTGTTAACATATTAAAATCATGCGCACAAGAATGTGAACAAAAATCTAAATAATTTAATAGATAAAATTGCAGCCTTATGCGATTTAGAAATTTCAGGTGCTTAAATCGCGATTTTTTTGCGATTGCGATTTATTGCACAGCCCTCAACCCTTTATTTAAAAAATTACTCACTTGCAGAGTTGTTTTACACTGTATTTTGTAAAACACTGTTTGTTTATGCATGAGACTCAAGGTTCCCCGGGGTTCTCAGTTAGGGCTGGGTGAATTTTGGTATCGATCTGATCTCAATACAAAGCCAGTATCGCAGATATTGATACCTATACTAATACTATTACATTAAAAAGCATGCACTTGAACCTAAATGTACTTTTCTGTAGGGGAGAACAGTGTGATTATCTATGAGATGAATTCTCTCAAAGCAGCTATAATTAAATGTGTATGTTAAAACCCAGGACAAATGACATTTTTAAGCCAAATAAAAATATTTGTATTATTGTAATGATCTGGATTTGCAAACACAAACTTATTACTAGAGAACAATGATTTTTTTAAACTTTCCTTCAGTCTGGGGTTTTTGTTCAGAAACAATAATACAATTACAAAACCATTTCTCTTTTAGCACTTCTTCAATGTCTTTAACTGTAAATGTAACGCAAATATACATTTCAAATACAGTCTTTTACTTCGTCTTTTCATAAGTGATTCTTTTTAATTGTGCACAAATTTTGTCAGCTGTGGGTAAAAGACTAAATTGAACGTGTGCCCCATGTTATGCCCTATTCATCAGTGATTCTTTTTAATTGTGCGCAAATGTTGTCAGCTGTGGCTGTTTCTCAATTCCAAGAACACAGAGAACGTTCTTGTGGAGACCGGTCTTGCCAGGTCACATCAGGAGAACGAACTCGGGAGACCGCGAGGACCTGAAAAACTACAGGTTTCCATACCATACCATGAAAAACTACTAGCTTTCCATACCATACATATCAAATGTGGATCATCATAACCTGCATCCAATCCCGGCTAACTTCCGGAAAGGGAGAGTAACCAATAGCGTTAGAGATAACAAGTAAACCAAGGCCCACCCCAGGACTGACAAAAATCGGAAAAGTTCCGCGCGAGCAAAGAAGAGCCACCAAGCGAGCGGGGAGAACTGATCACGCGCGCGCGCTGCAGGCATGACCTGCATCGGTCATGAACGTACATCCGTACATCGTGTGCACAGATGATTATGATGTAGATGTGCGTGAAGATTTCCTGCGTGCGCGAGCTGTAGTTTCCTTGCGCATAGGCCTGTAATCTGCTCGCGATTCACTTCCTCCTTGCGCGTAATCATCACCGCTGCGCTCGATAAATTTTGCCATTGATTTGCCACCATAGGATTTTACAAATTTGTCTCAGATGACAAAATCCTGGCTGAAATCTCACAGTGTGAGCAGGGCTTAATGTGAATTTTGTCTTTCACAGCAGATGATAAACAGTTTGCAGCTGAACTGGAGGAGAAAACTTTAATGAAGCCCACATTCAGCTCTGTTATCAAAGATGTGGAGGTGGTGGAGGGCAGCGCTGCTCGATTTGACTGCAAAATTGAAGGTAAAAGGATATGTCTGATGGTATCTAAAATATTTTTTTTTTCTTCAAAGTAACATTAAATAACGCATTTAAAATGCAAATTGATTTGATGTCAAAACCTTGTTTTTCTTTTGACGTCCACACACTGATACTCTTGACCAGCATAACAACGACACAAAAAAATATTAAAATATATGAAAAGTTTTAGTCTTCTGAAAGCTTTGATTCTAACTTCCAAATTTATATCGGATTGTGTATCTCTACAATACAAGTAAACTATCTTGATGTCAAAATTACATCAAGTTGGCAAATCTAACATTGTCTTCAAAAAGCACGGTGATAAAAAATAATCATATATGCCAATGTTAGATATTAATTTGATGTTTTGACAGTCAAATAACATTTTTGATGTGTTTTTTAATAACATGAAGGTGCCCGCTGGGTAAATTACTGATGTGGCAATGAATAAACAAAAGTATTGTGGAGAGCATTTCCTTTCTAAATTAACCCAAATCTTTTATTTTGTTATGCAACTTCTACCCAAAAAATACTTTTAAAATAACTTTTTAACCTTTTAAAGTACACTACCATTCAAATGTTTGGGTTTAGTATGATTTTAAAAAGTTTTTATGATCAAAAATGCTGCATTTATTTGGTACCACAAAACCAGTTATGAAGTGAAATGTTATTACAGTGCATCCAGAAAGTATTCATAGCGCTTCACTTTTCCCCACGTTTGTTTTTATGTTACAGCCTTATTCCAAAATGGATTAAATTAATTTATTTCCTCAAAATTATTTACAGCCTTTGCTGTGAAGCTCTAAATTGAGCTCAGATACATTTCGTTTACACTGATCGTTCTTGAGATGTTTCAGCAGCTTCATTGGAGTTCACCTGTGGTAAATTCAGTTGATTGGACATGATTTGAAAAGGCACACACCTGTCTATATAAGGTCCCAGGATTGACAGTGCATGTCAAAGCACAAATCCAAGCATGAAGATAAAGGAATATTCTGTAGACCTTCTAGACAGTATTGGATTGTCTCGAGGCACAAGGTTAGGGAAGGTTACAGAAAAAATTTCTGCTGCTCTGAAACTTCCAATGAGCACAGTGGCCTCCATCATCTATAAGTGGAAGATGTTTGGAACCACCAGGACTCTTCCTAGAGCTGGCCGGTCATCTAAGATGAGTGATCGGGGGAGAAGGTCTTTAGTCAGGGAGGTGATCAATAACCCGATGGTCACTCTGTCTGAGCTCAAGCGTTCTTCTGTGGAGAGAGGAGAACCTTACAGAAGGACAACCATCTGTGCCGCAATCCACCAATCAGGCCTGTATGAGGCCAGACGAAAGCCACTTCTTAGCAAAGGACACATAGCAGCCCATCTGGAATTTGCCAAAAGGCATCTGAAGCACTCTCAGACCATAAGAAACAAAATTCTCTGGTCTGATGAAATTGAACTCTGGAGTGAACGCCAGGCGTTACGTTTGGAGAAAACCAGGCACCGTTCATCACCAGGCTAATACCATCCCTACAGTGAAGCATAGTGGTGGCAGCATTATGTTGTGGGGATGTTTTTCAGCAGCAGGAACTGGAAGACTAGTCAGGATAGAAGGAAAGATTAATGCAGCAATGTACAGACACATCCTGAATGAAAACCTGCTTCAGAGTGCTCTTGACCTCAGACTGGGGTGACGGTTCATCTTCCAGCAGGACAATGAACCAAAGTTCATTGCCAAAATATCAATGGAGTGGCTTCACCCAGTGAATGTCCCAGAGCTCAGACCTAAATCCTATTGAACATCTCTGGAGAGATCTGAAAACTGCTGTACACTGTCGCTTCCCATCCAAACCAATAAAGCTTGAGAGGTACTGCAAAGAGGAATGGGCAAAAATTCCCAAAGACAGGCGTGCCAAGCTTGTGGCAAAAAGACATATTCAAAACAACTTGAGGCTGTAATTGCTGCCAGAGGTGCATCGACAAAGTATTGAGCAAAGGCTGTGAATACTGATGTACATATAGATTTTTCAGGTTTTTTATTTTAATAAATTTGCAACGATTTCAAAAGGTCTTTTTTCACATTGTAATTATGTGGGGTTGTGTGTAGAATTTTGAGAAAATAAATAAATTTAATATAAATTAAATTAAAGCGCTATGGATACTTTCCGCATGTACTGTACGTTGTTTAAAATTACCATTCATTCTCTGTTTGAATATTTATAAAAATGTAATTTGTCCCTGTAAAGATAAAGCTACAAGTTTTGCAATTATCAGATGTCTTCACTATCACACAATCCTTCAGAAATCATTCAGTCCCACTTTATATTAAGTGTCGCTTATACCTGTGAACTTACATGGTAATTGCAAGTGTAAGTAGTGTGTAACTACAGTGTATGTACACACTGGTACATAGTATTTACTTGTGTAATACGGGTGTAACTACACTCATAAACAACCCACTGAATAGTATGTGTAAGTACAAATGTGTAACAGGACATTGGTAACAACACTAGGAAAGTACACATCTGTAACAATAATTATGTAAGTGCATTGTGTAACAACAATATGTACTTGCAGATGTTTTCCCACTTCCACACCTGTCTGCAGATCATGTACTTGTGAACACTGTATGGCAGAACTAATGCTGCATTAGAAGGTTTCACCTTGTGATACCAGTGTAATTACATGGTAACTCCACAGGAACTGTCCACAATATAAAGTGTAAAATGGTCACAAATTTCTGTTCATATATTCATTCACTTTCTTTTCGGCTTAGAAGGGTTGCAGCTGGAAGGGCATTCGCTGTGTAAAACATATGCTGGATAAGTTGGTGGTTCATTCCGCTGTGGCGACCCCAGATTAATAAAGGGACTAGGCTAAAATAAAAATGAATTTTACTTTAAACTTTATATTGTTTATATTGTAACTACACTGTTATTAATGTGTTGCATAGAAGATATTTCTACAAGTTACACAGTAATTTGTGACCATTTTACACTTTATATTGAGTGGACAGTTCCTGTGGATTTACAACGTAAGTACACTGGTATCACAAGGTGAAACCTTCTAATGCAGCATTAGTTCTGCCATACAGTGTTCACAAGTACATGATCTGCAAACAGGTGTGGAAGTGGGAAAACATCTGCAAGTACATATTGTTGTTACACAATGCACTTACATAATTGTTGTTACAGATGTGGACTTTCCTAGTGTTGTTACCAATGTCCTGTTACACATTTGTACTTACAAATACTATTCAGTGGGCTGTTACATGAGTGTAGTTTCACCAGTATTACACAAGTAAATGCTATGTACCAGTGTGTACATACACTGTAGTTACATACTACTTACACATCTATTTACCATGTAAGTTCACAGGTATAAGCGACACTTAATATAAAGTGGGACCAATCATTCTAATATGGTGGTTTGCAGTTCCATATTACTATTTCAATTATCAATTATGTTGAAAAAAGTTGGGTGACTTAAAATTTTGATGAAACTGATGTTTTGACAACGCTAGTGTATTCTGATGATGCAGTGTAGGACGCTATTGAGATTCTGGTAAAAACACAACACTACTAGTAGTTTGGTTATTAATCAACTACTGATGAGTATCTAAATATGCTTAAGATCTTGGTTAATGGTTTGTTAATATGGGAATTGGGGAAAAGGGACTTAAAGTTTCCCCTGACCCCTAATTGTATAAACAGTTGTCATGTTTTTTTGTGTCAGATATTCATCATGTAATTGTTTACTGTTAGGTTATCCTGACCCCGAGGTGGTGTGGTATAAAGACGATCAGCCCATTAAAGAGACACGTCATTTTCAGATCGATTATGATGAAGACGGAAACTGTAGTCTGGTCATTTCTGAGGTCAACGGCGATGATGACGCAAAATATACCTGCAAGGCCATGAACAGCATCGGGGAGACCACCTGCACCGCTGAACTCATCGTAGAGGTGATGGGAGAGGAAGAAGAAGAGGAGGAAGAGTAGTCTGTCGTGTTTCTCTTTCACTTGGTGCTTTTATTTTCACTTCTTCTGGACTTCCAAATGATGACGAGGATGATGAAGACCTCAGATCAGCTTCTTTTATTGCACTTCTGACTCATTCTTTTTGTATTTATGCATCAGCCAAAGTCAGATTTATCACATCTTTAATGCCACTTACCCTCCGCTGTCTCATTTTACTCTACAAGAAGGTTTTTCCACGGTAAACTCATTCATGTGTGACCTGCTCCAGACTGTGTGTTTGAATTACCTGCACTTCCTGTCTGTTTGGACTACTTTATTGAACACTGTAAAACCCATGTTAGGTCGCTTGTTTGGTTCGGAGACATTTTCCACTTTTTCACCTCCCGTCACTGTAGCAGCATTTTTTACCAAAGTCTGTAGATTATATTTCTATCATATTTTCCGATATTTACAGTGCTGTTTGACAGTGCGGTTTGTGTTGTGATGAGAACACTACAAATGTTATTCACTTTTTAAAGAATAAATTTTGATCACAAATAGTATTTGGCTTGTTGTGTGCTCACTAAGGGTGTTTTCACACTTGGTTCAATTGTCTGGACCGTACCCAAGTTCGATTGTCCCCCCTTGCCACCTTCTCGGTTGGTTTGTGTTCACACTGTCTTTTTTCCTTCTGAACCCCGAAACGCTTGCATCAACAAGCCGCTGTTTTGTGTACGGCTGTTGCCAGGTGACGAACACAAAAGCAAAGCGCCAAAATGGAAAGACGTCCGCACATCCCGGTTGTTTCACTTTTACTGAACCTTTTGGTTTTGGACATACAGAAAGCGACTCACGTCTATCTGCCGCAAAAATAATATAAACGTTCAGAACATCACGCGACGTCTGCAGAAGCTGTTTTTGGAGGAGACAAGCAGACATTATCACTGTTTGTACTGGGTCAGTCCCGCTTGTCGTCAGGGTAGGTGACATACACAGATTGGTATGATTGCATTCATACTACAAGTGAACCGTACCCCAGACCACCTCTTTCAGGTGGACTCGGGTACGGTTCACGGGTGCGCACCTGAGTTCAGAAGACGTGTTCACACTAGCTAAACGTACCGTACTATGACGTCAAACGAACCTGGGTGCGGACCAAAAGTGCTAGTGTGAAAGCAGCCTAAAAGTACTAAAAATGTCTGTTTATTGAGTTATACCCTAATGTTTTCTAACACAGGTATTTCATAAAACATTATCACATTATCTCACTAAATAAATAAAAAAATGACAACATCCTGTAAGCAGAAATAGCTCCTTACTTTAAGCCCAATCCAAATACAAATCTTATACCACTATGTCTTCCACTTGGCCCTTAAAACAGTTTGTAGGGGTAGGGAAAGAAATATTCCCATATTAAAAATGATGAGAGTTGTCTAGGTGCCACAGTGGTGTAGGGACTAGTATGTTTGCCTCACAGCAAGAAGGTCGCTGGTTTGAGCCTCAACTGGGTCAGTTGGCATTTCTGTGTGGAGTTTGCATGTTCTCCCTGTGGTTGCGTGGGTTTCCTCCGGGTGCTCCAGTTTCCCACACAAGTCCAAAGATATGCAGTACAGGTGAATTGGGTAGGCTAAATTGTCTGTAGTGTATGTGTGTGAATGAGAATGTATGGATAAGTTGGCGGATTGTTCCGCTGTAGCTACCCCAGATTAATAAAGGGACTAAGCTGACAAGAAAATGACTGAATGAATGAATGAGAGTTGTTTATAGTTTATTTTTTTGGCCCCAAATAAACATTTAGGGTGCTTTCACACCTGCCTTATTTAGTTCGGTTGAATCCCACTTGAGTTTGGGCAGGTGTTTGAATCCCCAGATTCAAAACAGCACAAGCTACAAGTCCACAGAATGAACATATCAGACATACACTGTATGATGGTGAAAGGTATCAAAAGTTGTCAAGACCAGGTGGAACTCTGTCAGATCCCAACCATGTCTCATATAATTTAAATTCTGATGGCTTACCTGTGTACATGTCTTCCAGATTTTCTATATGGCCTATATACATGCATTTAAACCAGCTCCCTCCCAAAATTCAGAATGTTTCAGAATGTAGTGCTTGCAGGTCTTTGGTACTCAAGAGCCAGTAATGTATATTTTCCTCAAACCCTTTGTTGATCAGGCCAAAAATGGCATTCAAATATGTGTCTTAGAGAAAAAAATGGACAATTAGTCCACAGCAAAATTGTCATTATATGTTGTTGTGTTGACTCAAAGGCAAGAACACCACACAGTTTAATGGATACTTTGAGTGTGGCTTCTGTTTACATTCTGGCACAAAACTGTAATGAACACAGACTATCCAGACAGGGCAGCTAAGAACACGCTGGCTGCTATGGAGCTAGCAGTAGCACGAAACAGAAGTGTCAGAGGAGTGAAAGTTCCATCACCACTCAAAAACATGCCGTATTTTGATACAGTGTGGGGCTTTGTTCCAGACTACATGCATGCTGTGTTACCTGATGACATTCAAGGCATTAACATTCAATTCAAGATGACATCTTTTGAACAACCATGATCTACTCTAGTACTGGAAAGCTTAAGAGTGGTGAGCATGGCTTCTGTTAAACAGCTTGCCAGTCCTAAATGCTGTACTTAAGCCAAGTTATGTGAGGCACCTATGCCTTCTGGTGTCAGCAGTATTTCTACTTTTTAAATGAGAACGTTATCTTTCAAGACATCAACAAAGCAGTTTTTCAAAGGTATGTATGTATGGTGAGGCATCTGTGACATTCAATGTAGGCTTGCTAACTCACTTTGCAAAATCAATCAAATTCTGAGGGCCACTCTGGGCACATTCAGCATTTGTCTTTGATAACTGGAGCATGGAACAAAGTGTGTGGCTCAGCAAAACGTGAACAAATTCCTTTTGTACAGAGCAATGCCACTCTTTACAACGAGGTATGCAGTTAGTGAGCAAGTGAAGGAGTTTTGTTTCAAAATGACCAATAATTAAAGAGTAAAGAATCAGAATCAGAATCAGAAAGAGCTTTATTGCCAGGTATGTTCACACATACGAGGAACTTGTTTTCGTGACAGAGCTTCTACAGTGCAACAGAATTACAGAGACAGGACAAAAAACAGATAATAAATATATTCAAAAAATAGAAGTAAGTGTTAAATGCAAATATACAGATGGACAAGTGTATGTACAGGTGTATTACTATATACAACGTTATATGTGCAGCTGTTATGTGCAAATTGGCATGTAAAGTGTGTTGTTAAATAAGTGTATGTGTGTGTAACAAGTGTATTTGTTATGTGCAAATTGGCATGTAAAGTGTGTTGTTAAATAAGTGTATGTGTGTGTAAGAGTTTATTGCAAGTAGTGATGTTGGTTCCACGATTGTTATCATCAAGTGTTCATGAGATGGATTGCCTGAGGGAAGAAACTGTTTCTGTGTCGGGCTGTTCTGGTGCGCAGTGCTCTGTAGCGTCCACCAGAAGGTAACAGTTCAAAGAGGCAGTGTGCTGGGTGTGAGGGGTCCAGAGTGATTTTGGCAGCCCTTCTGCTCGCTCTGGATAAGTACAGTTCTTGGAGAGTAGGGAGGGTTGTACCAAAGATTCGCTCAGCAGTCCTAACTATTCTACGTAGTCTTCGAAGGTCAGGTTTGGTAGCTGAGCTAAACCAGACAGTTATTGAAGTGCAGATGACTGATTCAATGATGGAGGTGTAGAACTGTTTCAGAAGCTCCTTTGGGAGTTTGAACTTCCTCAGAGATTAATAAAACTCCCAAGACACTACTGTTCTGGGTAGCGGCAAAGTGACAGATAAAAAATCATTTCTGCTCAGCAACATGCACCAAATAAATTGGTTGTGCACAGGAGAATGGTGCATTAAGGACTAATTTATACCAGCAAAAGCTACATCCTTACTAAGAGATACAGAGAATATTTTGCAAAGATGGGTGATGGTGTTTAGGGAGCAATCTAAAGTATTGTATCCCTTTATTCAGAAAAGGGTACACAGATTGCTGTCCTTGTCTAAAAGCTTTATACAACTGCCTCCTTTGTCACAAGGTTATAGGTTTGTGTCATATATCAGACTTCATCATTCTTTACCTGTGTGTCTAGTTTCAGCAGACAAGCTCGAGCAGAAATGTGTAGTTGTATAGGTGATCAGACATACATTTGTGACTTTCCAAAGAGACTAATCTTAATTATATATCGTCATTTGAGTAGCTTGCTTTTAGCTGCAGTAATTTTAAGTATGAACTACCAACTAAAAAAAATAATATTAGCTACCATTTAATTGCTTCTCACATAGCTAATCATGCTTGTTCACATGATTAGAAGTGATTGTATAATCGGGTACGTTTTTGGCAGTAATAAACCATTTTCTGTTTAAATATTGTTTAAGAAAGCTGTAAGACACTTTCTAGATGTTTTGATGGTGGATCTTATGGAACAGTTGTCAAAAAGAACCAACTTTGGAACAAGTTGGTACTTAAATGTTAAAAATACAAGATACCAGCATTTCCCAGTTGCATTTGCAAAAATGATTAATTAAAACTAATAAACGACTTCAGCTCAGTTTCCTTTATTTTGTCATTCACAAGAGATTTAGATCAAATTATGTTGCACATACACAACCAAGAAAAAAAAAACATTTATGAAAACATATAAATATTAGGGGTGTGCAAACCAGCTGGTATTTGTATCTGTATTTAATGTATTTATTATACCTGTTATAATAATTATGGATATGCAATATTGGTTGATGTTTTTGAACATGTAACAAGAAACGTCATTGAAAAGAAAATAACACAACAACTATTACCTCATTCATGGTTAATCCAGCAATTAATAAAATACCATAGTTTCTGTATTTGGCCTTCCAAAACACACAACACAAAGACAGAAGTGCTTACAATTTAATTTTAATTATGTTCCAGAGAGTTATAAAAAAAGATATGGCAAGCAGTTGATAAAGGAGAACTTCCAGAATCTCTCCCAGTTCAGTGCTGGATTCAGCTAAAATTTCTCAAAAGAGTAGCTTCAACAAGCAGAAGCTATTGATGTGAAAATCAGAAGGTAGTGTGCTATCGAGGATGACACCCAGACTCTTGACCTGTTTAGAGGGATTATTGGAACAGTCATCAATAAAAATGAAAACAGCTGTCAGTTTTGGAGGGTGTTGATTTGGTACCAACAAGCAAAACCCCAGTTTTTGAACTATTTAATTTGAGAAAATTAAGAGAGAGCCAAGATTTGATTTCTGCTAAGCATACTGTAAGAGATGTAGGTGGAACACAAGAAGAGGGTTTGCCAGAAAGCTAGAGCTGGGTGTCTCAGTTCATTCAACTCATAATTTGAGTTGAATGAACTGAGTGCGGCCAGAGAGATAAGATTTGAACCAGTCAAGTGGGATATTGGTGATGCCAAGAGAAGATAGTCTATTGATGAGGGTGCTGTGACAAATAGTGTCAAAGGCCGCACTCAGGTCAAAGAGAATGAGAATAGATATTAGTCCAGAATCAGCTGCCATAAGTAGGTCGTTAGTGATTTTGTGGGCGTAAACCGGACTGGAACTGTTCATAGGTTGTTCTGAGATAAGTGGGTTTGGAGTTCTGTTGCTAAACATTTTTTGAGGATTTTGGAAATATACGGTAAATTAGAAATAGGTCGTAAGTTATTAAAGTTACATGGGTCTGAACCAGGTTTTTTGAGTATAGGAGTAATTGCTGCCGTTTTAAATGAAGCAGGAACAGTTCCAGTGGAAAGAGAAGAGTGAATAATGACTGAAAAAAGAGGGATGAGAGAAGGGAGATAGGCTTTGAAAAGAACAGTGGGGAGAGGATCTAAGTGAGAGGAAGATGACTTAGATTTAGAAATAAAATTTGATATTGCTGAAGCTGTAGAGAGTTTAAAAGAGGAGAATAAGTTTTCGGATTGTGGAAGTTCAGATGTAATGCTCGTAAACGTTTGTGAACCAAGATGCTGGTGAATATTAAAGATTTTTTTCATTGAAAAAGGTCATGATAGAATTACAGAAAGCTGTTGAGTGAAGGTGAGATGGTAGAGAATCTGGGGGGTTAGTGATAGACTTGTAGAGTGAAAACAGAGACGTGGTGTTACCTTCATTGGAACATATTGGATTGTAAAAAAAATTGGATTTGGATTGAATAATGCAGTTCTTATATTGTAGGATGTGATTTTTATACATGTCTTTGTGAATCTTAAGGCCAGTTTTTCTATATAGTCTTTCAATTTGTCTGCCTTTGGCTTTCATGAGCCGAAGTTCTGGTGTAAACCATGGGGCAGACTGAGAAAAGGAGACAGATCTGTTTTTTAAGGGAGCAAAAGAATTAAGAGTGTAATGAAGTCTAGTGTTATAATGATATACTAAGTCATCTGGTGAGAAAAAGTTAGTAATGTCAGAAAGAAAGTCAATACTAGCAGAAAAGGATTCTAAGTCAATGTGTTTTATGTTACGGAAGGAAATAGTACGGTAAGGTTTGGTGGAGGAAAGAGGGAGTGCAAAATTAAATGAGAGGAGAAAATGATCTGTTAATAGGAGTTCATCAGCTGAGAAGTCGATGGGTGAGACACCAGAGCAGCAGATGAGGTCGAGGGTGTGTCCTTTAGAGTGTGTGAGGACATTGACATGTTAAAGTCCAAAGCTCTCAAGACAGGATATAAAATCTCTTGTAAGAGAATTATTGATATTATCCACGTGAATATTAAAATCTCCTAAAACTATAATATTTGGTGAGAGGGTGGTAATATGTGTTAAAACTGGGGATGCACCGATACCACTTTCTTACAAACTGCTGGTACGAGTACGAGTATTTTCATTTGTGTACTCGCCGATACAGATACCAATACTTCATAGATTTGGTTTCAATAAACATGCAATTCATTTGAAAGGAGTTTTTTTGCCTGTAGCAAGGATGAGCACAACTGTCTTTAACAGAAGGCTTTTCCAAGCCAAAAATATACGCACTTTGTTGATATGTGCAAATCCCTGCAAATCCATAGACCTTATCTATTAATGATTAAGCATGGACATTTAAAGGAGGAGTTGTCCTTGCACCCACACGAGTCCACGACTTTACATATTACACAAAGTGTGTGCAGTGTACGTTACCTTATAGAGTCACTCACATGACACTGAATATTGGGGACTCATAAAACCCTGTTATGCACGATTCTTTCACATTCACGAGTCCTACTGTTAATCCGCTCGTCAGGTAATCAAAAAGTAGACTACTTGATGTTTAAACTATGGGTGGGTCGTGAGTACTCTCATTAAAAAAAAAAAAAAAAAACGCATGACCATCATCTCATAATGTTTAATAATATATAATCTTATTTATTTTTTATTAAAACATAAGTGATTTAGCAAAGCCGCGCCACTGACATCAGAGAAACAAAGCAACCATTGCACCAACGTGATCACTCACTGTTTCCGAAGTTCAGCTGTTCTTTTAGTACTTGATTATTATGTGTTTAATGGTAAAAAAAAAAAAAATTATGAAAAGGCCTGCAAGAGCGTATTCTGTGTGTGTGCGTCTTTAATCACTGAAGCCGCTCTCTTTCATGACCGAAAGCTGCTTAGTCTGTCTGGCAATATTTCGGCTTTTAATCGAATGAGAAGTTCATTTAGATGAGCCAATATTCAAAAATTGCAGTAAAGTAACTGTGATGTGCGGCCACACATCGAATCTGATGTCTCATGTCATCTCTCTCTCGATTTCATCCAGACGTCGATGAAGTCGCAAATCTGAGGCTGGTACCAGCCGACATTTAGAATAGTCGAAGCCTTAGCAAAATCTGTCAAAATACAGCACTGAAATTAACAGGTATAAATGTCTTTAAGCCAAAAAGTCTTTCTGTAGGATATCTGTAAAAACTAGGGCTGTCAATTGATTTTAAAAAATTGAATAATTAATCACACTTTTGTCTGTGATTAATCATGATTAAAACACAGGCATGTCAGTGCCATTTGAATTTTAAAACAATCAATGCCAATAACAAACAAAAATTAGTACTATATATATATA
>CAIGQQ010037715.1:4729506-4740250 GCA_903798035.1 Danio albolineatus
TCATCCAACCTAACCACCATACATATGAACACACTCCATACATATACTCCGTCCATACATATACACTTCATACATATACACAGATGATACAGTTCATGCATTTGCACACGATAAACTCCATACATGGACACAGATGATATTATTCATACATGCTTTACACTCCATACATATACACACTGCTGTGAGGGTCTGGGATGGAATCCTGGTCTCTGGTGTGAAAGGTGAATCACTTAACAACTGAGCTACTGGAATTTGATGAACAATACATATACATAGATGATACATCTCCATACATATACACAGATGATACAGTCCATTCATTTACACACGATACACTCCATACGATACATGAACACAGATGATATACGTGATACACTGTTGTGAGGGTCTGGGATAGAACCCGGGTCTCTGGCATCAAAGGTGAGTCACGTAACCACTGAGCTACTGGAAGTTGATGAACACAACCAACCTAACCACCATACATATGAACACACTCTATACATATACACAGATGATACACTCCATACACATACACAGATGATACACTCCATACACATACACAGATGATACTCTTTATACATATACACAGATGATACACTCAATACATACACACAGATGCTACGGTCCTTACATATACAACACAGTTCATACATTTGCACACGATACACTTCATACATGGTCACAAATGATATACTTCATACATGCTTTACACTCCATATATACACACAAATGATACACTCCATACATTTGCACACTACATGATACACTGCTCTGAGGGTCTGGGATAGAACCCAGGTCTCTGGGGTCAACGCAGCTTAACCAAACTCCATGCCGAGACGATCGCTCCGAATCTCAGCGTGTGTGCCTCCATGAGTGCACAAAGTGCGACTTTATAGCCAAGTCCTCACAAGCGGCACCTGTGTGCCAATAGACCCTTTTCACACTTCCGCGTTCGCGAAGCGGAAGTCGTCATAGTAGGGTAAACACAACCATGGCGGCGGCAGGAGCGTATGCGTTTTCGCACTAACGTTAACTCAAAGATTTGTGACAGAGAGTTGTGATCATTTTAAATTAAAATGTAATATTAATTGTCCATGTAGAGAATTCTCTTTGGTTGTCAAAGCTATTCATGTAGCTTTGAGGAATTTAGTTAAAGGTATAGTGCAATACTCTTCTGTAATACCTACACTGGTTGATTTGTTTATTGATAGTTATTCATTTCTGGATATTAAATGTAACAACAAGGTCTTGATATCACTACTGACAAAAGAATATTTTTCTTATCCTGATATGAGATTTTCTAAAGCGGACACTTTTGAAGTTAGAGAAAGATACCTGTCATTTCCCTTGTTACCTAAAATGAAAGAAGTACATTTCAAAACAATGACATTCATCTGTGTAATGAGTTTCTTAGAATAAGGTTTAATTTAGACAGTAATGCTTTCATTTTCTGCTTGAAAAGATATTAAATCTCAGGAACATTTTTATAGTTGTTTTATTGTCAAATCCTTTAGGGACAGATTGTATGAGTGGTTGATGACAAAAAAATGTAATACTTGCATTCGACATATTGTGAAATTTGGCATTTTTATGAAAAACAGAAATGGAATTTCTGTGTAATAATATGTTGGTTGTAGCAAAATGTTTTATTCACAAATGTAGATTTGTTCAAGTTTCTCCAAATGATTTCAACATTTTATAAAAATCCATAAAACAGGTAAAAACAAAAGGTGCCCCAAAGCTCTCTACACTTTTGTCAGCTTATATGGACTGATCCCCCTGCATGTAATGTATTTTCTTTTGTATTATTAAAGGTATATTTATGTTATTATTATTATTATTATTATTATTTTGTATTATTTTGTTAATTATGTGCTGCTTGGATATAATGTTATATGTTTAACAATTGAAGTTGAAATGCCTGTTTGTCATTTGAAGGTTAAATAAAATTAAAAACTCAAAGATTTGCAGACTTTTACATTTCGAGATGACAAAGGTTACAAGTTCTTTTACAAGGGATATCTGCACGAATACAAAGGTAAGGCAGTCAAATATGTTATTATTAATGCAAGGGCTATTCGTAAGCTAAATCCTTTGGGTTTTCATGATGCAGTATCTATGGTAGTGAATATGATGGTAAAAGCTAGAGCACGATGAGAATTAATGCTGTATAAATGTTCAAAAAGAGAAAGTTCACAGTTCAGATGTTTGTTCTTAAGCTGCATCTTTTTTTTTTTGCATACGTGTTTATTTACAGGAAAAAAAACATGAATGTCGATAAGCAATTATCCCCTCATCCTTAATTACAAAATGTTCAAGGTATAAGAAATTAGTTAAAATTTGAAATCAACAGCGTGCTGTAATGACAGCAAGAAAAATACAAACAAACGGAGCTTACAACAGAAAACCAAAGAACAAACATCTGAACTGTGAACTTAAAATGTATCTTCTTGAACATTTATACAACCTCACACATTGTGCTGTAGCTATTACCATAATACCCACTACTTCAGACACTACAGTACCATGAAACCCCAAAGGAGTTCGCTTACCAATAGCCCTTGCAATAATAACCACGTATTTGACTGCCTTACCTACGTATTCGCGCAGATATCCCTCGTAAAAAAACTTGTAACCTTTGTCAATCTTTTACTTAAATGTCGATGAATTCATCTGGTCAAGCCGGTCGACATCTCCAAATGTAAAGGTCTGCAAATCTTTGAGGTAGTGTAAAACGCATACTCTTCAGCGGCCGCCATCGCTGTGTTTACCCTACTATGACGACTTCCGCCTCGCGAACGCGGAAGTGTGAAAAGGGTCTATCACGCCACCTCCAACCTGTAACTGAAAACACAGCCACTCACCGCTGATAGGTTGACACACCATACACGCACAGAAAATAGGCTCACAGCCCATAGGCTGACGTCACACACAAACACAACACACGCTCACAGCCCTTAGGCCGGGACGTCACACACCCCTTTTCAAAAACAACAATTCCTCCCATCAAAAAAAACTAAACATTTTAATCTAAATAAAGATCAAAGAGCACCCATGAATTTTAGCTTTTACAGTGACGATTAACCCCACAAACCAGCTTTACCTCACCTATTACCCCTCATCCTTCTCTCCAGAAATCTGGATCCTGAAAGCAAATTAAGGTGAGAAAGAAAACGAGAACAGGGAGTCAAAGTAGAGCTTTGACTTAATCAGCACCGGACAGCGATGTAAGGGACAACGCATTAGCGATCACATTGTCAGCTCCTTTAATATGTCTAATGCTCAAATTATAAGGTTGCAAATATAGAACCCACCTCATCAAACGTTGGTTTGGACTCTGCAAAGAATGCAAAAAAATCAGTGGATTATGATCGGAAAAGATCACCACTTCTGCGCCCCCTCCCACATAAACATCAAAATACTGCAGTGCCCAAATCAAAGCTAAAGCTTCTTGTTCAATTACAGAATAGTTTTTCTGATGCTTGTTAAATTTTCGAGAAAAGAAACAAACGGTGGTCTATCGCCCTTTCATCTGCCTACAGCAAAACTGCACCAGCTCCTGTCCTACTCGCATCAACCTGGATTTTAAAAGGCCGATCAAACCTAGGTGACATAAGAACTGGAGCGGTCACCAATAACATTTTCACATTTTCGAACGCTTTCTGACAGTCAGTCCACTCAAACTTTGTAGAACCCTTCAACAAATCGGTCAACGGTGAAACCACTGTAGAAAAATTAGGGCAAAAACTCCTATAATACCCAATTAGATCTAGAAAACGCATTAATTTATTTTTCCTTTTCCAGCTGAAAAATGACAGGTTAGCTATTCCATTTTTTAGCATATATTGGACCTCTGTATGTAACGCTTCTCGTTTTTCTACAGGAACCCTATAGAAACGCTGCTGTATTGGAGTTGCATCACCCAATTCCACATCATGTTGAACTAAATGTGTGCGTGAGGGTACATTTCCAAACAGTGTTGGAAAATCAGACACTAAACGAAAAAACTCTGACCTGTACTCTTCAGGTAAATGACTTAACGTGCGCTCAAAATTTGCAAGAGCTTCAGAGTTCTTAAGGCGTGGTAACAGCTCACCATCCGCGGGTGCCTTAACATCCTCATCATCTGAAGAAAAAAAAGAATTAGAGGTTGCAACGGTCAACAAAACAGGGTTTACTTTCGAATCATTGTCACTGGAAAAATACGGTTTACGTAGGTTAGCATGGCATAACTGAGTAGATTTCTTTCGGTAAGGTGTCGCAAGTACATAATCTTGATCAGATATTTTTCGTTTGACCATATATGAACCAGAATACTTTGCACGAAAAGGAGAACCGGGTGAAGGCAGTAAAACTAAAACTTGATCACCTGGACTATATTCACGACATTCAGCATGACGGTCAAAGGTTTTCTTCATTTTTTCCTGAGCTTGAGATGTTCTCGCGCGTTTTGTCCAGCCAGAAATAAACGCCTGCGAAAACCATTTACATAATCAAGCAAATTTTTTGGCGAATCTTCGATTTTTAACCCCTCCTGCAAAACTGCTAGTGTGCCTCGGATTTTGTGGCCAAAAACTAAGTCATTTGGACTGAAACCTAAACTCTCATGTACTACCTCCCGTGCTGCCAACATTAACCACGGCAGACCCTCTTCCCAGTCTCTGTTTAACTCAAGGCAATAAGCGCGCAGCAGTGACTTGAGAGACTGATGTAAACGCTGTAATGCACCCTGACTTTGCGCGTGATAGGCGCTAGAACGATTATGTCTAATACCAAGCTGTTTTAATACCTCCGCAAACATACCTGAAGTGAAATTGGTCCCTCGATCACTTTGCACTATTTTAGGTATCCCAAAAATAGAAACAAATTTCGCCAAGGCTTTAACCACCGCCCTAGTAGTAATCTGTCTTAAAGGATACGCTGCAGGATAACGAGTTGTTTGACACATAACTGTGAGTAAATATGAATTACCAGCTTTCGAAGGAGGTAGTGGCGACACAGTCAACGATAAGATATTCAAACGGCTGACTGACCACTGGTATTGGACACAATGGCACCGGCTTTAAAACTTGGTTTGGTTTACCCCCCACTTGACATACATGGGATGTTTTAATAAATGCCGCTGTGTCTTTTTCAAGTCGTGGCCAATAAAACTGTTGCAAAATCCGACAATAGGTTTTCTTCTCGCCCAAATGACCAGCGATATCACCATATGCAGCAGCTTATACTACTTCTTTGAATTTAGCCAACACCACTACCTGAATTATGGCCGCATCCCAACACTCCTCTCCCTGAGAACTCCACTTCCTCAACAGCATGCCATCCTGGACAAAATAGCCATTTGCTATGCTCTCCACCTATTCCGGGCGCACAGCAGCCTCAAACAAAATCAGCAAAACAGGATCGTCTTGTTGTGCCGCGATCAGATCACTACGAGGGATAGGAGAAAAAACAGATAAACCAGGAACATCAAATTTTTTCACTTCTGGAGAGATGTCACAGGACTCATTGCCCGAGTCACAGCACAAGAAACAAATACATTAGGGAACTCCTGAACGACTCCAGCAGTTTGGTCTGTCAGTGGCTCAAAAGAAACCACAGGTGAAGGAATAAAATCACGCCATACTCGTCCACCCGCTAAATTATTTCCCAAAATTACAGCCACACCCTCTACAGGTAAAGATGGACGCACTCCAAGAATAACCTCCCCTTCAACCAAGTCAGATTTTAAATTACCCGGTGTAGAGGAACAGATATTGTCTGCAGTCCAATTCCCCGTATCAGCACACTTGTCCCTACACTTGAAGCATCTGAAAAAGGAAGCACAGACTGTAAAATAAAAGATTCAGAAGAGACTGTGTCACGCAAGACTTGAACTGGTATTTTCTCCGTGGTCTCTGGTAGCGAAACAAAACCATCCGTAATAAATGGAGCATAATTAGAACATACTGGCGTCATTAATGGTTCTACAACAGGAGATTTTACCGAAGTCGACAAGGTCTTTACTAACATTGTGGGCAGAGGAGGATTTACCTTCTTATTTCGTGACTTCAACTTGTTTGCTAAGACTGGACATTCGTTTTTCCAATGGCCACTGCAAAAACAATAATGACAAAGATTAGCCTCATATTTTCCATTACCAAAGTCATTCGGTTTTCGGTTATGTCCACCACCATCAAACTTGCGTGAGTGAGTGAGTGTAAGACAGAATAGAAAAATGCTCCCTGGGGCTCGATGCACCTGCTCGATGGACCAGCTCACTCCTGTGTGTCAAAATAAATTCATCTGCCAAAACGGCAGCTTCTGCAACAGAGGTAGGCTTATTCTCATTTATATAAGTAGCAACATATTCGGTCACAATATTTCTAAATTAAAATCAAAATTAGATCGCGCAATTGCTCAAATGTATTAACATTAGAAGCCGCACACCATCGATCAAAATGCACCGTCAGTTCCCTACCTACCTCTACATGAGACTGACGCTCTCCTCTCCGCCAATTTCTAAACCGATGTCGGTATGCTTCTGGAACTAATTCATAAACTTTTAGAATGGTCGTTTTAACTTTAGAACAATTCTTTCGATCATCAGCTGTCGTGGCCATAAACGCCGCTTTGAAGCATTACCACACGATCAGCTACTGGCCAGCTACATTTCTCAGCAATGCTCTCGAATAAAGAAAAAAAAAACATCAGGATCGCGCTCATTAAATTTAGGAAGCAATTTTAAATTACTTACCACATCGAAGGAACGTGACGTGTTCACACTTAAGGGTGTGCCTTCAGGAGCTATTTTACCCTCACCAATTAATTTTAGTCGCTGAATTTCTAACTCAAACTCTTTAGACATTTTTTCTGCTTCTAACTGCTGAACATGTTTAAGTTGCAACAATTCCATCTCACGCCGTTTAAGTACATCATCCATTTTTATTTTACCAATTCTACCTCTGTCATGCACTTGCTGCATCTCCAAAATCTCTTTTCTTTGATCAAACAATAAACCCGAAAAAATTTCCACAGTTTCAAATGTCCCCTTTTACCACTGACAAAATTATTTTCTCCCTCAATCTCTCTATCAACGCAGTTTTTAACTCACCTTTTTCCAACCGTTTATCTAGTTCTTCAATCTGATAATGTTCTACTAACTCCCATAATTGTGCTTTAGACAATATATTTAACAAACTCTCTGACGGCGCATTCGTAAAATCTTCCACCGAAGCCATTTTCTTTAGCTAATCTTTTCCAAATTCATGGGTACCCAAAAATTAACCACAATCAAACAAGAACAATTCACACCTCTTTTCCTAACTATCTTTAATTTTACCCCCACTATTCTAACTAACTAACTAGGCTAAATGTTCGTGCAACTCCCAAGAGTCAAGCGGCTTTGAACACTGATACCGCTGGTAGTGAATTAGACAAATTTGCCCAGTTCACCAACCACGGCTGTGTACTCAACTCAGGAGTCTGCACAAAAATAACAAACCAAAATAACAAATCCTAGTTTAACTAATTCCAAAACGAAAAGAGGAATGAATGATTCTCATCACTAATAATCAAAAATGTTAACTTACCCATGAACAGCGTACAATAATATATAGATTCAACAATAATAGATTCTCTTTAGGCTACCTTACTCTACAAACTAAACAAAAAACAAATCAATTCTTAACTTCCATTATTGTTTACGAACGAGCCCCAATTTGTTACCATTGTTTACGAATGAACAACCATTTGTTACCATTATTGTTTACGGACGAGCCCCCATTTGTTACCATTTGTTTACGGACGAGCCCCCATTTGTTACCATTTGTTTACGGACGAGCCCCCATTTGTTACAGCCGGCTCGAATGCTGCAACAAAAAGGAGGACCAGCTGCAACAATCACGGGGAAAATAACATTTATTTTAACATAATAATAACATAAATAATATAAAGAAACGAAATAGAAGAGCCAGGGCCAAAAGGGACGGTCAACGCAGCTTAACCTAGCTCCATGCCGAGACGATCGCTCCGAATCCCAGCGCATCCGCCTCCATGAGTTCACAAAGTGCGACTTTATAGCCAAATCCTCACGAGCGGCACCTGTGTGCCAATCACGTCACCTCCCACCTGTAACTGAGAACAGACGCACTCACCGCTGACAGGTTGACAAATCACACACGCACAGCAAATAGGCTCACATCACACAAAAACCACACTTAAACACAACACACGCTCACAGCCCTTAGGCTGGGACATCATAATATACAAAGATGATACACTCCATACATGTACACAGATGATACACTGCATACATGCTTTTCACTCCATATATACACACACTGCTGTGAGGGTCTGGGATAGAACCCGGGTCTCTGGGGTGCAAGGTGAGTCACCTAAGCACTGAGCTACTGGAAGCTGATGAACACATCCAACCTAACCACAATACATATGAAAACACTCCATACATATACACAGATGATACAGTCAATACATATACACAGACGATACACTCCATACATATACGATACAGTCCATACATTTGCACACAATACATGAACACAGATGATACACTCCATACATATACACAGATGATACAGTCCTTACATATACGACACAGTCCATACATTTGCACATGATACACTCCATACATGGACACAGATGATATACTTCATACATGCTTTACACTCCATATATACACACAAATGATACACTCCATACATATACACACTGCTGTGAGGGACTGGGATAGAACCTGGGTTTCTGGCGTGAAAAGTGAGTCACCACTGAAAGTTGATGAACACAACCACCACCATACTTATACACAGACGAAACACTCCATACATATACAAAGATGATACAGTCCATACATTTGCACACGATACACAAACAGATGATACAGTCCATACATATACGACACAGTCCATACATTGCACATGATACACTCCATACATTTGCACACAATACACTCCATACATGGACACAGATGATATTATTCATACATGCTTTACACTCCATATATACACACACACACTACATGATACACTGCTGTGAGGGTCTAGGATAGAACCTGGGTCTCTGGCGTGAAAGGTGAGTCACTTAACCACTGAGCTACTGGAAGTTGATGAACACATCCAACCTAATCACCATACATATGAACACACTCCATACATATACACAAATGATACAGTTCTTACATATACATAGACAATACACTCCATACATATACACAGATGATACACTCCATACATATACACACAGACGATACAGTCCATACATTTGCACACGATACACTCCATACATTTACACACAATGCATGAACAGAGATGATATACTCCATACATGATTTACACTCGATATACGCACACACTACATGATACACTGTTGTGAGGGTCTGGGATAGAATCTGGGTCTCTGGCATCAAAGGTGAGTCACGTAACCCTTGAGCTACTGGAAGTTGATAAACACAACCAACCTGACCACCATACATATGAACACACGCTATACATATACACAGATGATACACTCCATACATATATACAGACGATACAGTTCTTACATATACACATATGACACACTCCTTATACGACACAGTCCATACATTTGCACACGATACACGCTTGACACTCCATATAAAGGCACAAACTATACACTCCATACATATACACACTACTGTGAGGGTCTGGGATAGAACCCGGGTCTCTGGCGTGAAAGGTGATTCATTTAACCGCTGAATGTTGATGAACACAACTCACCTAACCCCCATACATATGAACACACTCCATACATATACACAGACGATACACTCTATATATGGACACAGACGATACACTCCCTACATATACACAGACGATACATTCCATACATATACACAGATGATTCAGTCCATACATTTGCACACAATACATGGACACAGATCATATACTTCATACATGCTTTACACTCCATATATACACACACAAATGATACACTCCATACATATACACACTACATGATACACTGCTGTGAGGGTCTGGGATAGAACCTGGGTCTCTGGCGTGAAAGGTGAGTTACTTAACCATTGAACTACTGGAAGTTGATAAACACACCCAACCTAACCCCCATACATATGAACACACTCCATAAATATACACAGAAGATACATTCCATACATATACACAGAAGATACACTCCATACATATACACAGATGATATAGTCCATACATTTGCACACGATACACATACCCAGATGATACAGTCCTTACATTTGCACACGATACACGGACACAGATGATATACTTTATACATGCTTTACACTCCATATATAGACACGAATTATACACTCCATACATATGCACACTACTGTGAGGGTCTGGAATAGAACCCGGGTCTCTGGCGTGAAAGGTGAGTCACTTAACCACTGGAGGTTGCTGATCACAACCAACCTAACAACCATACATATGAACACACTCCATACATATACACAGATGATACTCTCCATACATATACACAGATGATACACTCCATACATATATGACACAGTCCATACATTTGCACACGATACACTCCATACATAGACGATATACTTCATACATGCATTACACTTAATATATACACACAAATGGTACACTCTATACATATACATATACATGATACACTGCTGTGAGGGTCTGGGATAGAACCCGAGTCTCAGGCGTGAAAGGTGAGTCACTTCACCACTGAAGGTTGATGACCACAAACAACCTAACCACCATACATATGAACACACTCCATACATATACACAGA
>CAIGQQ010037715.1:4740260-4773090 GCA_903798035.1 Danio albolineatus
CAACCTAACCACCATACATATGAACACACTCCATACATATACACAGATGATACACTCCTCACATATACACAACCGATACACTCCATACATATACACAGATGATATAGTCCTTACATGTACGACACAGACGATACAGTCCATACATTTACACACGATACATGAACAGAGATGATATACTTCATACATGATTTACACCATATATACACACTACATGATACACTGCTGTGAGGGTCTGGAATAGAACCCGGGTCTCTGGTGTGAAAGGTGCGTCGCGTACCCACTGAGCTACTGGAAGTTGATGAACACAACCATCCTAACCACCATAATGAGCTACTGGACATTGTGTGTACATATGAACACACTCCATACAAATACACAGATGATACACTCCATACATTTGCACGTAAGATTCTCGCTTTGGATGCTAGAGGTCCCAGGTTCAAACCCCAGTCGAGCTCTACAGTTGTCTGTTGTTTTAAAGGGCGTTTCAGCTTACAGTCACCTTTTTCAGAGGACGTCAGTTGGTCAGCAGATAGCATTGCCCTGCAAAGCTCTGTTTAGGTGGGAGTGTCGGGGGAGGGAAAGAGAGAAGGTTTTGCATAAAATGGGAGTTTCTATTTGAGCACGCGCTGAAAACAAACACACAAAGGCAGGGGGAGAAAGACAGTGATTGTGTTTATATCAACATCAGTAATCAATTTATTTGCCAAATTCTTAATCTGTCGACTTTAACTGCAGTTTGGCACTTCCCCCTTTCATTCAGGAATATTTCCTGCATGCCCCCGTGACAAACGAGATGAGAGGAACTGCTTGAGGAGTGTTTTAAAGGGGTATTTGATACCGCACGGCGTATGGGAGAAAAAAAAGCCCTCTGCATTTCTCGGTAACTTTGATGCACTCGGTAGGTAGCGTCAGAAAGCTGTGTGTGTGTGTAGACTATCCTGTCACAAAATTCTGCATTTTAATTTAATTGCAGTGTTTACATGTTTACACTCGGAGAGCAGCATTTACAGCAGATCTTTAAGTCTATATAATTGTAGTGATATTAACATACTGTAAACTCAGTAACAGTTCTAATCATTTTCACTAAGGTATGTCTTTAAACACAGAAAGACTGATAATACGAACTAACATTGCCATCTGAATAAACAAACAAAGAGCACTGATCGCTTACCAAATCTGTAGAGACAGGACAATCAACATGAACTGGAGCCGTGTCTTTTTTAAAAGGAGACGAGCAGCAAATCCCGATTTCACCATTTCCAGATGTGAAAAGCTCTCAGGTGAAAAAAAAAAAGTTCCTTACGAACGCATTTCTGCTGTACAAGCATGGGAGTCCAGCTGCGCTCTCATAGCGGGAAATGTAAACAAAACCTTCGTTGCAGCACATAAACAACACTGGCGACCTGTGTCTCCAAACAATTCTGCTTCTTCCACTAGTTTTGGCAACACAACATGGCGTCTCTTTGCTGTCTGGACACTTCAACAGGTACAAACAATCTTCGAAGCGATCCTGCATATTAATGAGTTGCACTGCATACACAATAGAGCGTGCTGATTGGTTTGAATCAAGTCTTTCTCATGACTAGGGCCACACGGAATCTGCGCGCGCAGAATTCCGCAGATTTTTAGCCCATCATTGATTCTGTTTATTTGTGTAAATGTGTGTAAATGTATATTTAATCAGTTTTCAAATAAATTTCAGTAATAATAATGACTAATATGAAAATATTCATGTGATTTATTTACAATACAGTTTGTAAAGTAATATTTTCTGTCTTTTACTTAAGATTTTATATGAGAGACTTGCTTTGTTTACCAAATAAAGTGGATCTAATTGGATTCGCATTGTAAACATTAAATAAAAGTTAAAAAGGTATTACTTTTTATTTCATAAATTAAGATTTTGGTTATGATACTCCCAAAATCATTCCGCATAAATCCGCAGATTTTTAACTAAATACTCCGCAGAAATAGCAAAAAATGTCCACAGATTCCGTCTGGCCCTACTCATGACTTAATGCCGCACACAGAGACATCACGATGCACTGGCCGGTACAGACGTCCACTCTCCACGCTGAAATACACACATGGATCTCATCGGCGTGACGCAGCTTCAAAACTTAGTTTCAAACCGGAAGAACGAATTTGCTCGAAATAACGCAAAAACAACCAATTTTCACTCTTTGGTGAAATATATGTGTCCTAATAGTGTTTAAAGCAGCGTGGGACACATATATGACTGTCAACAGCTCAAAAAACGTGTTTTGGTGTTTCGTGACCCTTTAAAAGGTCCTTTCTGGGTCTAAAGCTGAATGTTGCTGAGGTTTTATTTCCACATAATTTTTGAACTTTCTCTTAAATGTCGTTCCAGCTTCTTTGTGATGTTAGAAAGGCTCTGTCAACTAGGGTTGGGTCGATAGATGATGCCATCGTCCATCACCCATGGCCGATAGACGTCACGATGTTGAGCCGCCATCACGATCCTCCGCCCCACCTCGTCGCAAACTGCTCGCAAAAAACACACGCTTAGGCCCCATTTACACTAATACTTCTGTTGCATTCGCAAGTATATGTGCATGTGTGTGTCTCTCTCTCCCTTTTCATCCTCAGACCCCGTCCTAATTACGCCGGCGACGTGCCCTGGGATTCTTTGGAGTGACACAGGGAGTGACACGTCCTTTAAAAAGATGAAAATGGGCACGGGTCGAGAAAGCGAGTTTGGCGTGTTGTTGATACATTTTGTTGTGAGATTATAAAACAATTCCGTTGCTACGTGTTATTTTTGATTGTGTTTCCTGTGTTGTGAGAATTGTGACTTTTTGTTGTAAATCTATCAGTTTTCCCATCCTATTATTTTGTGTTTGGGTTTGTTTGTTGACACTGTAAATATTGAATTATATTCATGGTAAGAAGCAGTAGGGGTTGGGACACCACACTGTTCTTTTTTTGTAAATATTTTCTCCTGTTTTTTCATTACTAGTTAGGGAGGTAGGGATATATTTTATATTTTTATTTCTGTTATTTTGTTAGTTGTATTTAGTTTCATTTGGGTGTTTAGTTAGAGTGTGCTTTTTATGTATAATTTTCTGTGGGTCCTCTCCGAAGGAGTTGGCTTCACATTTTTGGGTGATTAAAAAAAAAAAAAGGAAAAAAAAAATAATACAAATAAAGGGACCTGACTCAAAAGAGTCATAAAAGTTAGTTTTATTTGTCTGGTGGTCTTTTATGTTGTGGCCTTGACCCTAGACCAGGGTCGTAACACTTCTTAGTTTTAAAATGGCATTTTGGGATGAAAACGACCCACATCCACACTGGTGTTTCATCTAGCTAGCATTCCTGAACAGCCCTCCATTCACGCTATATCACTGCAAGCGCAGATCACGTGACCACACAAACATGCTTCAAGTCTCCATTGATTACGCTCCCACAGCTGATGCTGCTCATGTACTGATTACACATACATATATTCGGCTCACTTTGACACGCTTAGCTCCTGAATCTTGTTATAGTGTTTATGCAAACATTACAACACTGTTTCCTTGCCTTGAGCATGTTTCAGTAAGGAGGCTCTGCTAACTCAATTTTAAACTTGAATTCTGAGTTGAGCTGCTGAAAGATTAAAAACTTTTGAGTTTTTGGTTTCAGAATAGCTGATCTGCATAAGAACAATCAACTCTGAGTAGACTAATTCAGATTTAAGCACCACATACCATGACTACAAAAAAAGCATTATCAATGGATCTAAGATATTATGAGTCACCATGACGACATCTGGAGAAAAAGAGATCATCAATATTTTTTGGCCAGCTGAAGTTGATGTGCTCATGCAAAGTTATAGTAAATATGACCATATGTTTTAAAAAGCATCAGTGTAACGGAGACCGTTAGCATGGGAAAACATAGCTGCTCAAGTTAATGCACAAGTTTACATTTAAAGTTTTTAAATACTTAAGTATAATTAAAGTGTAGTAAAGTGTGACGTTTATTGACTTTTCACTTGAAAAAGTGGGGAATTGGCTGTAATTTTGAAGTTATTTCAGATATAATTGCATTAAATTACATAAGAGGCTACTGCATAGTTTCTACAACAAATTTGACAAAACGAAAATGCATATAACAATATAATGTCTGTGGGGTCGGTGATGGAATTTTATCCAGGAGTGTCTTAAATATGGCTCTTAAAGTATATGTAGCAGCAATGCCTGCATATGGTACTGATGGTCCACCTCCGGTTTTATCAACTATATCTGAATCCTACTCTTAGATTTAATATCTTTACTTGAATAAGGAGAACTCCTACCCGGAATATCAAACTATAATGTGTTTGGGATAGTATTCCCATTGAGTCTCCTTATAGAGACAACAGTGTGAGTTCCCTGAGAGGGTACGTCTCAGGTTACACAAGTAACCATGGTTCCCTGAAGAGAACGAGACTCTTTTCTCGCCTAGAGCTCTTTGTTTGAGAGGTTTTAAGTTCACATTTCTTCTTCAATTTATTGGTTGACAAACAACAGAATGGTGTATTTCCGCCACCAACTGGTATGGAGTGTGGATCATTATGACTTAACCCCCCTCCTCTCTCCTTTATTTATTTAAAAAATTAATAAATAAATAAAATTGTACTTTATTAAATCCTCTCCCACAAATGAGTATTTTTAAGATACAGCATTTTTTTCCTGAGTTATGTTGTAGAATGTCTTTTTTAATTTAATCTGAACTTTTATCTCTTCTAAATGCTTACTCAAAGTCCTCCTTTCACCTTCATACAGTGTAATATAACATGTTCAACTGTCTCTTCTTTTCCACAAAACTCACATTGTCCTGTACCATGTTTGCCCATTTTAAAACGTGTACTAAGTTTTGTGTCCAAATCTCACCCTGGATATTATTATCATCTCCCCTCTCCCGTTTTTCCCTACCCTTCTCATTTCTCTTACTTTTCTTTTGAATTCTGTAAAACCACCGTCCCTTTTTTTTTCACTTTTCCATTGTTTTTGCCACCTTCATTCCATTTTTAATAATACTCTTGATTTCACTCTTACTTACATTTAGACTAATGACATTATTTTTAACAGCTTGTTTTGCTTCCTTGTCTGCAATTTCATTTCCTCGAACACCAATATGTGCAGGTACCCATAAAAATATTACTGTTATACCCATCATTTGAATTCTATATAATGTTTGCATTAGTTCTATTAAAATAAGTTTTTTTTTTTGCTTCCGTGGTGCTATTATACCTCCCCGTCTGACGTCACACACATGGTACATTCCACCAATTACATTGGATTGATTTCATCTGTGCTTCAGGAGGTTATAAGAGGGATTGTATCCCATTGTGTCTCCTAATAGAGACGCAACGTCTTATTCCATTCAGGGAAACCGTGATTATATGCATAACCTGAGATGTTTTTATGCAAGCAAAAGAATAAAAATAACTCTTATTTGAATTTTTAGCATCATAAATTTGGTTAAATTTTAATGGAGTGTATCCCGCAACTTGCATCTTTATATATCATTTTAACATTGAGGGCCCACAGAGGCACAGATGCTTTTGAAACGTTCGAAATTGGCTTTTAAAAAAGGTTTCTTTAAATAATAGCTGACTGAAAATAACACTGAAATAGAATGAAATTGATTTGAGTAGTTATGCTTATATCAATGAATGTTTTGACGCAACGAATTGTAGCACCAAAAATCAAAATGTAGAATTTAAAGCCAAATGCTGGTCCAGATCCGTGTCCGTTGCGTTCATTCGATTTTTGATTTTAAAATGAAAAACAAAAATTAACTCACAATGCCTTATTTGCTTTTTTGTTTTAAATATGAAAATTAAATGATGAAATAGCGGATTGAGCTTTTTATTATTTTTGCAAAATATTGAGTATTTGAAACGCCTCAGTTTTGGATTTCTTGCTATTTTATTATTTAATGTAGCATGTAAGACCCGGATGTGCTGTACAACTAACATGCGCTAAACAATTAATGGCGCTCTGAGAAATAATGGATCACTACGTGGTTTTCAGATCCAACAAAAGAGTAGCCGTGAGGAAGTACAAATTGTCAACATACAAAATAAGCAGGATTTTCAGTGTTATTTTTTTATTAGCAGTTATTTCCAATGGAGAACCTTCCAGACGCTTGAATGAATGCCACAAGCGCACCACAAGTCGTGTGACAAGAATTTACCGATCAGCTTTAGGTTGTACGGAATATATACACATTTCGGTTGACTAATTATGTCAAATACAGGAGACCCAAACACTGCAGTACTTTGTAATTTTTCTCTCTATATAAAACTATAAAAACTATACTATAAAAACTATAAAACCTATGGACCACCACCCCAACATTTCCGACTGACTCCATTACTTTTGCTGACCAATGCCTTTGATAATTACACATTAAACAAAAGTTACCCAAATCTGATTGACAGTTCCCACAAGACTAAGGGGTACAGTGGTCGCAAATGTGGTACTGTTTTACCCTGCAAATTACCCTCTTTACAGGGACTCTTATGGCAATGGTTTGCACATGCAGTGCTTCATCCTTGGTGAACTGAGATGCAGATTTAAAAAGTGAGATGATCAGGCTTGCTCCAACATTCAACATCTTTTCAATGGTGAAGCCCTTATCAGCCATGACACTCTCACCTGGTTCAAGAAGGTTTATGATGTCATGAACAGTTCTTTGTCGGAAATGGAGCTAGTTTAGAGTACTGAGACAAATGTTATTGTTCCATTAGGAGCAATTCCATTTAGATTAGATTAGATTAGATTAGATTCAACTTTATTGTCATTACACATGTACAAGTACAAAGCAACGAAATGCAGTTTAGGTCTAACCAGAAGTGCAATAGCAGCAAGTGCAGAATACAGGTATAAATTATAAGGTGCAGTTATAGAAAAACTATGGTGATATTTACAGATGGATGTACTATGAACATTATATACAGGTTGACTTGGTTATGAGCCCAGATTTACAATAAATGATTGTACGTACAGGTTGATATTAATAATAAGAGTGCAGATAGATAAACAATTACAAATGTATGTGTACAGTGGGTGTGTACATAATTACAAATGTACATGTACAGTGGGTATGTACAGTTCAAATAAATGAATCAGTGCAATGCAGGTTGCTTATTAATCAAAAATGTGCAGATAAACATAATTACAAATGTATATGTACAGTGAGTATGTACAGTTCACATAAATGAATCAGTGCAGTGTAGGTTGCTTATTAATAATCAAAGGTGTGCAGATAAACATAATTACAGATGTCTATGTACAGTGGGTGCGTACAGTTCAGATAAGTGAATGAATCAGTGCAATGATAAGTGAATCAGTGCAATGAATATGTGCAATTTTTAAATGTGCAAATGTTCAGTAGTGCAGTAACTGTGAGGAGTATAAGTTATGAGGAGAGTGGGGGGTGTGTGTGGGGGTCAGAAGAGTCAGTGGGTGGCAGAGTTCAAAAGGGAGACAGCTCTGGGGAAAAAGCTGTTCCTCAGTCTGCTGGTTTTAGTCCGAGGAATTGTTAGTCGTTGTGTTGTATTGTCAAAAGGTTTCCGACTGCAGAGTGAGTGATGAAGGGCTCTCAAATTTGATCTCAGCGCAGTCAAGGATCACTCGCAGATTTGGACAGTACTCTTTGTATTTACAAAGCATAAATGCATTCACCTCCTCTCTAGTGGCCCATATGGGCACAGTCAAGCACAAGGTATTGGTAATTGGCTCTGGGAAAGGTGCTGAACCAAAGCTTTTTTTAACTGACAGATCTCATTTTCTGTTGATATTTTCAGCTGCAAGACTTCTTTCTGTAGCTCTTCAATTTGTGCATTAGCTTTATCAAGTGCAGTCATAAGATAACACAAACAATAGTTATCAACAGTACATTTTAATTTCAATAAAAATTCACAACGTTGCATTTTTTTAACCATTGTGTCCATTGTGCATGTTCTGTTGAATATATAGATATTATTCAAAGCAATACATACCAAAACTAATATTTATATCAAAATAGCCCGACATAAAACAAATTAAATCAGTAAATAATAATTTTAAAATATATATTTTAGATCACCATAAACACACATGCACATGCTGTTTTCTGCAACATTCCACCCCCATCATGTTAAAACTAGACATCAGGGAATTTTGCAAAACCCTAAAACATCATACAAATACAATGTTTAACAATTCAGGACAAATGGCATTATAAAGACTTCAGTAATTTTGCATGTTTGGTGGGCTTTACCTGTCCAGCATTCTTCTGACACTTTGACATTTTCCAGCCAATTTTGCACAGTTGTAAATCCTGAATTAAACTAAATATAATGTCAGGCAGCTAGTATTATATTCCTAAGTGTAAAGGTGTTTCCTACGGAGACCCGGAAGGGACGTGGTGGGGGGAAAAAAATGGGTGGGAGAAAAAAAAATAATGAGTGGGAGAAAAAAAATGGATGGGAGGAAAATATATATATTTTAAGTTTTGCGTTCCCTCGCAAAGTTTTGCGTTCCCACGCAAAGATATTTTGCGTTCCCTCGCAAAGCTGTTTTTCCACAAACACTTCCTGTTCACTTCATACATGTCAACCCCGTTTTTGCCGGGATTCTCCCGTATTTTACCATTCTATCCCGCTATCATCCTATCATTAAGTATTTACCCATATTTCTCGTATATTTTTTAATCTTGAAAGCTCACTGAAATTAATATCAAATTTCTGCATTCACTTTCTTTCCATCAAAGCTGTGCGTCGATCATCACCATTGATATGCAACCTCTGAATCAGATGTATACGCGCTCCGTATGTTAAACTAATCCCCGATCAGCCTCTGTACACACCATTTATTTTGTTATCAGACAAGCGAAGAGCAGCAGTTGAATCTCTCGTCTTTTGTTTGATAACAGTGGCGTCACTGTAAGAATGCGCAGATATAATGAAAGCATTCGATTACTTTAGCAACTGTTTGTGCTCATTTAAAAGATTAGTTGTGTTTAAAATTAAACACGCAGGATGGACATGTTTATATATTATTAAGTGTATTTGTCTGTTTAAATACACACCCGAATATCAAAGTGTCCTGCACTTTCGCTCCTCTTTAAATGGCGTGTACAGAAGCTGATCTGGGATCAGTTTATTATATGAAGCGCGTCAGTCAGCGCTTATACCAGTAATTAGCTTATGCATTCAGCATATGATCGACGCACAGCTTTAATGGAAAAAAGTAAATGCAGACATTTGATATTAATTTCAGCGAGCTTTCAACACATGAGAAATATGGGAAAATACTCAGTCATGTAATAGCAGGATATAATGGTAAAATACGGGATAATTCTGGCAAAAATGGGAGGGTTGACATGTATAAAGTAAACAGAAAGTGTTTGTGGAAAAACATCTTTGCGAGGGAATGCAAAACTTTGCGAGGGAATGCAAAACTTTGCGAGGGAACGCAAAACTTAAAAATATATATTTTCCTCCCACCCATTTTTTTTCTCCCACTCATTTTTTTTTTTCTCCCACCCAATTTTTTTTCCCACCAACTAACCTTTTTTGACTTCCGTGAAGTCCAGGCAGCCTGGTGCAGGTATTGGAACATACTATTTTGCTAAGAAAAGAATTCTGTGGTATGCTGGTAGAGTTGACGCATCTAATTGAGTTGACCAATACATTACCTGGGTACTTACTTGGTAAGTAGGGGAAGGTCTTAAAAACGACTCTTGAATGTCTGCTTTTTCCCTGCAAATGACATATATGAATTGAAAATACATAAAGATCAGCAACCTACAGATCTGCATTGAATTAATCATAAAAACCGAATGATTTTAGTTGGTAATAACTAATGATTTACTCGTTTCTAAAGTGAAAGCAGTATGCCTCAGCAGGATCAAAGGTATTTGTACAAAAAAAAAAATGAAATAACTAAATGCACACCTTACTTTTGGGCGTTTCGATAGAGGTAGACATCAGGGACTGTGGAGGGGCTTTGGAACATAGAATAAACAACATATTGAGTGGATGTTGTATGTTGGGAAAGTTTCCCCACAAAGTTCAGAACTGGTATCCACAAAAGTTCAAGCAGGTTTTGGGCATATTCCAGGTAGTGCACTCTTCTGGCAGCATTCTCATCCAAGAGTATGGACATTCCAAACGTTAAAGAGGAAGTGATGATAATGATCATGAGAGAGAACATCCTTCGACACAAGTGGTTCTGTGTACAGCAGAAATTGCCGTAATTCAGTTGCTTTCCAGCGATCAAGTTCTGTTAGATATCTTGGCTGCCTAGCAAAATCAGCTGGCATCAAACCTTTCAGCTGTACCTACTCTGGCTTATTCGTTCACTCTGTCCTTTTTTAACCTGCAAATAACTGGGCCTTATAATAAAAAGGTAAGCAATCTTTTCACAGCTCCTAGAGCAGGGGTGCTCAACCCTGCTCCTGGTGATCGACCTTCCTGCTGAGTTCAGCTTTTACCCTGATCAAACACACCTGAACCAATTAATTAGGACCTGAACAGCACTTGATAATTACAGGCAGGTGTGTTTGATAAGGGTTGCAACTGAAATATGCAGGACGGTCGATCTCCAGGAGCAGGGTTGGTCAGCCCTGTCCTAGAGAAATTAGGTGCATGTGGTCCCGAGGAAACTGTGAGACACAATTGATTCCAAGTTGGGCTAGAGGTGTAGGTTCCTTCTGATGTTTAGTATAGTGGAACTTATTGAATTTGTCACCAGTGATTTTCTCGCAAGACACTTTATTTAAATGGAGAACCCATCCCTTAACTGATGTGGCTACTGACAGGCGACGCTCGCATCCATGCAAGACATTATGACTTTTTATGCACTTCAAGAATGCTCTTGCTGGAGCAGTACATGGAGCGTGAATTCACTCTACAAGCGACCGTACATTTCAACAGAGCAAGCAACTTCCTGCGACTTTCATCTGTTATCTCTCTCTCTTGGTAGTACCTAATTGAAACGTGAAATTTTGGTAACCAGATTTAAATTTAGCCGGAATGGTTGAGTCAGGTAGAAGATTCATCTAAGCAGGCAGCGGGTGAAGAAAGACTGAATATACAGTGGTGATCGGTTGGATGCAGGACTAAAAGAAATCAGTTCCACACAGACCTCTAATTTGAACATACTAAACATACTAAAACCAGCTAAGACCAGGCAATCTAAAAAATAAGTAAATAATTATCACAAATGTTGTACTTTTGCATTAGCATGGAAGGATTTCAAAAACCCGGTCTGTTACTCTTGTTAGTGGCTGATATTTAAATAAATGGATGGTATTTTCTAATAACTGTGGTCACTGTCATGACAAAAACAATCTCAGGCCCTGTTTACACTAATGCGTTTTCGTTTTAAAACGCATAAGTTTTGCTACAGTTATGCCATCCGCCCACACTACATCCGAGTTTTCGAGCCCCGAACGGAGCATTTTGGAAACGCTGAAGAGGCCGTTTTCATTCTAAAATCTCAGTGTGGATGGGGGGAAAATGATGACATCTGAAAACAGAGGCGTGGCTGCTGGACACAGAAATAGGAGCGTTGTTTGCACTATTGTCTGTTTTAGGCGCTATTGTGCAGTTAAACCCTGCCTTTTTTACTACAACAGCTGCATATATTCGCAAGAGGCAAGCTATTGTTCGAGCACTCGCTCACGTTTCAAGCGGCGTAAGCCCTATTTAGAACGCCGATTTTGGGTTAGCGTTTGTTGACTAACAATAACCAAATGCCAAGTGATACACATGCTTCCTGTTTATACTTGAACGCGCATGCCCAGAGTGCGTGAATGGTCACGTGATATACGTTTTTGGTGGAGTAGTGTGGACGGAGATATGTTCAGAAACGCTGGGTGAAACGCTAGTGTGGACGCGAATCGTTTTTATGCTTAAATGCCGTTTTAAAACTAAAACGCACTAGTGTAAACAGGGCCTTAGTTTCATCATTTACTGATCGTGAATCTTGTTCCTCTTCTTGTGCCTTCTGACATAGTTCCAGCTTCAAAATATCTGTGGTCCCTGATTTTCAAAGGAAATTCCAAGATGCATTAAATTTCCTTCAGTTTCAACATGGATTGTGTGCTGGATCGCTTTTATTTAATACCCTAATTAAATAAAGATAAACCAGAATCCACACTAGACTATATTTCTTAGCTAGAGTTTAGTTAAAGGATCATGTTTATTATGTTTTGCTTCAAGAAAAATAAATCAGATTCATACCTTACCACACAGGGTAACTCGATGGGTTTCTAGAAAATGAGCTCAATGTCCACTCCAGTGAAGAGAATTTAATAAAACATTTTTATTAATAAAATAAAATCCAGAGAAAAAGTAGAACAAACAAAATACAAATAACAGAAATCTAAATCCTTATTTTATCCTCCATTGAGGAAGTTGAAGTCTGGCGTGCCCTCTGCTGGACACGATTTCGTTTACTCTTGACTGCATCAGAGCAAGTGGAATTCTGGAGCATCGGGAGCTCAGAATAGAGGAGTGGCCTCCTCCTATACTTTCTCCGTCTCATTTTATCAGTGGCACCAATAGTACCATCCATCACATCACCTTTTGCCATTTGTAGTTGAGACACAAAGCGGAGCAGCCCATCCGTCCGTACCAATTAACCATAGATTGAATATCTTTTCTACGGTAAAATAGTTGGGCAATCAAAGTTAGTTTGTCCCATTGAGGCCAGAAGACCCCGGCCAATTCTTTTAGTGTGCAAGAAAGCTTGTGAGATCACGGGTAAAATCACAATTTGGGATCATGCTGCTCGAAGAAGTAACCCGTGGTGCCATGGGATTCTCTCCAGCTCGGTCTCCTCCCAACGGCCGTTCATCCAACCCAGTACCCGTACCTGTTGGTTGGATATATAGGGTTCTATCATTAGTGACAAGCCCCTTCTGCACTTTCTAGTTAACCCAATATGGACGGACAAAGTACTTGGTGCGCCCGCACTTCAAGTGAGCGAGAACGAAGCCCAAGGTACTCCACTGATGTGCCAGTAAATTTTGCAATGTTTCATCTTGCAATGGCAGCATATCAGGCTTGTCTGGCTTGATTCGTCTCCTCTCGGAACCTATGAGAATCAATATGTCATAATTACCCCAATGTCATATTTTAACAACAGTTACATCTTTCCGTTTCATTGTTATCCTATGATTTTTCTAACATCATTTTATATAATCATAATGGGTTACATTTATGAAAAATTGGTCCTTGATTTAATTATACGTAGATTTTTTTTAAAAGTACAAACTAAAAAATTTCTTCAAAATCACAAAAATAAAAAAAATCCAAAACCCCCCTCTGATACTCATTGTGTCTTGTGTGCAGGTGTTTTGGCATCTTGTTATGATTGAACAAACAGATATATACCTATTAATGTGATCATAACTGACTCTTCACTGTCTCTGTTCCCATATTACTGGGTTACGACAACAAATTATGCATTCATAATTTAAATGAGTAGAATTTAGTTACCTGCGCAAAGTCTTCTCCAGACACAATAACAGAATTTTCGCTTGTAGATGCCATTTTTCAAATTTCTTGTTAATTTGATGATCAGAGTTTCGGTACGGAGAAAGTGCCTTGTAAACAGCTTCTGCACAGATTGACTCTAAACAGGACCTATTTATTTCACCTCAAAGTTTTGAGTGCAATCAATAGCAGCCTGTTACTTTGACCTCAAGGGTGTATATCTTCTCCTGTCACATAAGCCCCCTTAGAGACCAGATAGCTGTGCTGCTTTCAAGGAGACTGATAGAATTAATATCCCCGCAATTATGCATTCTGCAGTAATAATTAATTTTACCCATCTCCACCAACCATTGACGGTAGTTTTAATTAATTCAGCAACTGATCCGGCACCTAATCTAATTATTCTGCCTGCATATTGCCACGTCTTTCTGATCTTGACGAGAGTTGGAATTTCATCCTCTATGGCAGGGGTTCTCAACCTTTTGCAAGCTGGGCCCCCCCTAAGCTGGTTTATTGCAGTTGGGCTATAAGCTGTTCCTGCATAGCTTGTTTGCTGTGCACACAAACGGATCTCGAACTCACGCAAAAGAGCGATAATCCTATTTAAAAGTACATCGCAAATTGTTTTCTCATTGCTGACAGGGGCTCAGATGCTGTTTGAAATAGGGAGGAGAAATCGTGTGACATGCCTGCATCAGTGATAAAGTCTGCAAGGCTGGGGAACATGTTGCAGTTCCCTTGACTGATGCGGCCATGCCAGAGGTGTAGTCTTTGTGTGAAGGCGTGCACTTTGTCTGCAAGGAGTAAAATATGAGTTTCGCAGCCTTGCAAAGACAAGTTGAGGCCGTTCAAGCGCTCAAATATATCGACCAAATAGGACAGATACGCAAGCCACATAGTGTCATCCAAATGCTTCACCAGATCTGATTCGATTTCCGTCAAAAACAACTTCACCTCCTCTTGCAGCTCATACAACCGCTGTAACACCCGCCCCCTGGAGAGCCAGCGAACTTCAGTGTGCAGAAGCAGCTGTTCATGCCCTGACCCCATCTCCTGGCAGAGGACCCCAAACAAGCGAGTGTTTAGTGGCCGTGATTTGATGAGATTTATCATTTTTATGGATTGGTTCAGCACGGAGTCATAAAGAACCGGTATTTTTTTAGCAGCTAGTGCTTTGCGATTGAACCATGCAATGTGTCCATTTCACAAGTGGAGCTGTAGTGGAGCTACTTGCTGAACGCGAGCTGCTAGGACACGCTCACGCCCCGTCATTGCCTGCTCACCATTCGTGCATAGGCCAACGCATCCGTCCCAAGCGAAATCATTTTCATGGATAAAAATATCATGGACATTGAAATCGGCTTCTCCTGTAGTGTGCAGGACATCCTCCTTAATAGCCTTGTCACGCAGATATCTGACATAGGTGAGGAGCTGTGCCTGCCCAGCAATATCAGTGGATTCGTCCAGCTTCAGTGCGTAGTAAGGACTCTTTTTTACGAACTCTGAGTTGCTCTCTGATATCATTGGACATGTCTACAATTCTCCTTGCGACTGTGTCATTGGACAGCGGTACTGCACTGAGTTTGGCTGCTGCACTATAACCTACCATTATTCTGCACATGTCTTGTGCTGCCGGCAAAATGAGAGTCTCGGTGACTGTATGTGGTAAACCCAGTTTGCCGATTCTTTTGGCCACTACATACGATGCCTCCAAACACTGTTTAGACACAGTACTGTGCACTGAAATGGTTGCCTGTTGCTGACGGAGGCCATCAAGTTCTTTTAAAACAATTAACTGGTTTATTTTTAATGCCAGCATGCTTTGTTTTGCCTTTTTAATTTGCAGGGCTTCATACTGTCGTTTGCCTGCACCTCGGCACACACGACACACTGAGGTCTCAGATCAGCCGTGACTGTAAACCCAAACTGCAGGTATGCTTCATCGTACCTTCGAAGCTTTTTTGCAGCTGGTGGTGCGTCGGTTGGCTTATTGGTCCTCACAAGAAATTTCTCCATTTTTGTATGTGTGGGTAGAATGTGGGTAAAACAAGATTGTTTGTGGGTTTTGTAGTAAAGGCCTATGTAATACTACAGGGAGTGTAGAATTATTAGGCAAGTTGTATTTTTGAGGATTCACTTTATTGAACAAAAATCATGTTCTCAAGGAACCCAAAAAACTCATTAATATCAAAGCTGAATATTTTTAGAAGTAGTTTTTAGTTTAAGCTATTTTAGGAGGATATTTGTGTGTGTGCAGGTGACAATTACTGTGCATAATTATTAGGCAACTTAATTGAGATGGGTATATTTGTTTTTTGTTATTTATTTTCACCAGTGAAACCAATATAACATCTCAACATTCACAAATATAAATTTCTGACATTCAAAAACAAAACAAATCAGTGACCAATATAGCCACCTTTCTTTACAAGGACACTCAAGAGCCTGCCATCAGTACATTAGAGAGGTGTACTGTTTTCTTTTCTTGTAAATCTCACATTTGATGATGGACCACAGGTTCTCTATGGGATTCAGATCAGATGAACAAGGAGGCCATGTCATTAGTTTTTTTTCTTTTAGACCCTTTCTTGCCAGCCACGCAGTGGATTACTTGGACGCTATGATGGAGCATTGTCCTGCATGAAAATCATGTTTTTCTTGAAGGATGCAGACTTCTTCAAGCAGTGGTTCAGGAAGGTGTCTTCCAGAAACTGGCAGTAGGACTGGGAGTTGAACTTGACTCCGTCCTCAACCCGAAAAGGCCCCACAAGTTCATCTTTGATGATACCAGCCCAAACCAGTACTCCACCTCCACCTTGCTGGCATCTGAGTCGGATGGAGCTCTCTGCCCTTTACCGATCCAGCCACGGGCCTATCCATCTGGCCCATCAAGACTCACTCTCATTTCATCAGTCCATAAAACCTTAGAAAATCAGTCTTGAGATATTTCTTGGCCCAGTCTTGACGTTTCAGCTTGAGTGTCTTGTTCAGTGGTGGGGGTTTTTCAGCCTCTCTTACCTCGGCCTTGTCTCTGAGTATTGCACACCTTGTGCTTTTGGGCACTCCAGTGATGTTGCAGCTCTGAAATATGGCAAAACTGGTGGCAAGTGGCATCTTGGCAACTGCACGCTTGACTTTTCTCAGTTCATGGGCAGTTATTTTGCGCCTTGGTTTTTCCACACACTTCTTGCGACCCTGTTGACTATTTTGAATGAAACGCTTGATTGTTCGATGATCACGCTTCAGAAGTGTGATGAGCACGAGGCTCGAACCCGGGTCTCTGGTGTAGTAAACTAGTGTTTTAGAGTTTACCCACAGGAAGAGATGATGAACCCAATTGCCAAGGCCTAGTCTGGTTGAAAAAAAGGTATTTATTCCAACAAAAAACATCCAGGCAAAAACAGGAAGTCTAGAAGACTGACTACAGCCAGCAATAAACAAACATAAAGTTCTCCGTAGAGCAAAAGGATACTTTAGTCCAAAATACTAATAAACAAAACAAGGAAAGGTAATAACTAGAGAATCAGAGTGAAGAACTTACGGCAAGGACGAGAGCACATCAAACTCAAAAACCAAGTGACAAGTGAAGACAAGAGAGTAGAATAAATAGGCTAGTCTAACAAGAAACAGCTGAACCAGATTAACACAAATAAAACCCAAACAGAAACACTGGGGAGAAATGGCGACATCATGTGGAGAAAAAGAACAACAATAGCTCTGAATATGACAAGAAGCTTGGCAATTTTAAGAGTGCTGCATCCCTCTGCACGATATCTCACTATTTGTGACTTGGCAACTTGGCAAGAGACTAGACTGGAGTGAATGGAGAGCTATGTCGTGAGTCAATTTTAATGCAGTAATTTATTTTTGTGTGAGAGTGAGTGAACATTTATGGGAACGGCGCGGCAGCGGCCATGAGCATGCACGATTCATTTGCAGCCTGGACGCGGAGGGGCTTGTATCTCCTCTCTGCTCTGACTGTTGCGCGAAGCTGTGAGACTTACCACCTGTGAGTGCTTTTGGATGGGAGAGGGGCTCACGGCAGCACCCGCTGCTGGTTGAGCACAGTAGGCCTAACTGCTGAGTGATTGTTTTCGAGTCTCCAAACACCACAAAGGTCTTCAAAAACACAAGTAAAAGTCACTGGATTTGTCGTTTTTGACAAAAAAAATAAAAAAAATAAAAAATAAAAATAAATGATTTGTTTGTTATAATCAGTGCTTGAAGTGGGTGAAAAGGTGGCGGTACTCTCCATGCATTGGCAAATCATCACATTTTTACAGTGAAAAACAAAACTTGGAGATATTGCTGTTGCAACAATTTATTGTTATTTATTGATTAACAACATAAATGTATTTAAACATGTTTGTGTGTGCGTGGCTGCGTGCGTGTATTTCACAAAAACTAAAGCTTTCATTGTAGCCTATATTCTGACTTGTTTATTCATTATATACTAAATACGACCTCACGTTTTATATGTTTGCAGCCTCTGCGACTTCTGTCCGTCATTTAATTTCTAAATGTGGAGTTTTTATATTTATAGCATTTAAATACAGTTCAGCAACATGCATCACACGACCTGACGACCAAGAGAGCTGACCATCACTTAATTTACCATCACCTCACAATTGAAAATGTGACACTGATATCATATGACAGTTTAACAAATAAGTTAATAATATTAAGTCACTTATATTTTTGATGAAATAATGACTGTTTTTGTCTATTTTAGCAGCGAAAATAGATCCGATGAACATATGGGATGTGAAAATAAGGGACATGCCCACATAGTAGCCTACTAGTATGTTCATTTGGAGTTTCATTGTAAATAAACAGTTAAATGGTCAGTAATATGTTTTATTATTATTATTTACAAAAGAAAATATAGTATACATTAGCAGCAAATACATTAGCAAACAGTTCAGCTTATTAAAATTAATAGCAATTAAAATGAGATAGAATCAAGCTATTAAATCTCATTAGCCATTTCTTCACTTTATAACTGACACATTCTGATTAAAGAGCAACGAATGAATCTATTTATTTAGATTTCTTTCGTTCAATTACATTAAATAACAGTGTCACTTTAAAAATGCAACCATCTAACGTTGTAAAGAAAGCATTCGATTGCTGTCCTAACTGTTTGTAATCATTTAGGATGAAATTAGTTGTGTTTGGGAAAAAAAAACAGCACCAAGATTGACATCTTTAGATGTTATTATTTTAAATTATTTGTATATGTCTGATTAAACAAACCCAGACTTTCACTCTGCTTCAAATCGTGTGTACAGAATTCGTTTGGGAAACAGCCTTTATTTGACACTATAAAGCGTGTCACAGTCACACACCGCTATATGACTGTTTTGAGGATTCCATATGAAGGGGAGAAGGCCCTTCGGTATGGGTTGCGTATAGGGAGGATTGGCTTCTAAATAATTATTTCCACCATACCTGTCAACATTGGGATGTGAAAATAAGGGATCACCCCACAGAAGTTTACATATATAGTTATAATGAAAGTTTATAATCCTAAAGTTTTATGCTCATTTAGGAAAAAAATATTTGTTTTTGAAAAAAAAACCTCATCAAGATCGACATCTTTAGATGTTATTATTATTATGTGTATATGTATATGTCAGCTTAAAGTCACGCACCGCTTTATGACTGTTTTGAGAATTGTATAGGAGGAGCGACGGCACCTGTAATGAAAAGTAAAGGGAATCCCGCCGTTTTTATGTTTACTTCAGAGTGTTTCATGCCTAAATTAAACGAAAGCACAGACAGATTCCAACAGATTTAAGAGCAAGGGCGGCCCCTGGTGGTTCGAGGGTATGGGTTGCGTATAGGGAGGATCGACTGAAAATACAGGAGAAATGCAGGAAAATACATTTACGGGATGATAGAGGGATAGAACTGTAAAATACAGGAGAATCCCGGGAAAAACGGGAGGGTTGACAGGTATGATTTCCACCCTTCAGAGAAAGACTGAAAATACGAGAGAAATACAGTACAATACTTTTTACGGGATGATAGAGAGATCGAACCCCCCCCCCCTGGTTTTATCCTCTAAGAACCAGAACTGGTGAGGATGTGTCCGTGAGCAGATGGAACTGGCAAGCATACTGACCAAGTGACTTCAGGTAAACAATGAACCATTAACTGAAAATAAGGATTTATTAGGTTAATCAATCTAAATGAGACCAAATCACAACCTATAAGGTAATCAGCTGAATTGGATGAATCTACATTTAAATTATTATAAATTGGAGTTGGAAACAAATTAAATTATTTATTTTCACATGTGCTAAAAGGCTTACATGCATTTAACCTTCACCCATACTGTTAGTTCCATTATAGGACAAATAGATGGACCCTTACACGTGATATTTCTTTCAGACCAGAAAAACTTTAATAGGAATGCAGAGGTGATTATTAACAAAGGAGTTTCCAGAGGCATGTGGCAGGAGAACTGGACTCTAGAGGGAATAAAATTTTCCAACATTGTCATGGAGAAAATTAAAAACTATGTAATTATGATGGCTGGGTGGATCGAGGTGACAACCCCAGGTAACAGGACCTTCATAATGATAATATAATAAATAAAGATGATAAAAACAAAAGATAAGACCAAGTATAAGCTTCTCGTTGTAGAAAGAAATAGCCGTAGATGCAAGCATCTTTTTTTTATAGAATGTATGTGATGGTGTCTTGTATTTTGATTTGTAATCCTGTTTTCAAACCCTAGTCCCTGCCATGTGCTCTCTAGTGTGTGTGTGTCATGTTCCAATTGGTTATCTTCATGTGCTTTCTAGTGTGTGGATTGGTTATGTTCTCATTGGTTGATTCTATCTTGTTTCCAGTTTCATCTGCTTAAGAAACACGTCAAATCAAACATCTACTCACAATAAACAGCAATACAAATGGCGTCTTCATTTTGGAGAGTATAGAGATATCTACCATTTGAGGGATTCAAAGGTTTCTAGTGCTCGTATTTCTGGTCAGGAGACTTTGGTTCAGGGAGCAATGGCAGTTCATCCAACCCCAGTGGGTCAGGAGGCTTTGGTTCAGGGAGCAACGCCAGTTTATCCAACCCCAGTGGGTCAGGAGGCACTGGCAGTTTATTTAACCCCAGTGGGTCAAATTCATCGCTGAACAGCGATGAATACAAGTGGTTTGAGTGGCTTCTGGAGCTGAGAGGTAAACTTCCAGGCGGGGAGATGTCGAGTTACTTCTTTTTCACATCACGTCCGCTGCCTTGCAAGAACCTTGTATTTCCAGCGCGAATGGCAGCGCATGGGTCTCTCTGGTAGTCCCACATTCACAGACGTGCGGCCTTACATTGCCACGCATGTAAGCAAGTCTGACATTGCCGTTCCGATAAATCAATTGCGAATGAATCCACCCACTAAATGTTTTTTTACCCAGGTGAAGAAAGCTCACACTGGGGAAGACAGGATGAGATTATCCACCTTCATGGGTCATGACCCTGGGTGCGCTGACCATTACTACGCATTGAGCCTGACCGCAGAACAAGCAATGGACCACCGCAGAATGTTTGAGATGGCTCTGCGGGAAGCAGAACCGGATTGTAGCGAGACAACAATAGGAAAAATATGAAGCCATCATTAGAAAGCAATACTGTGGTTAAATATGTCGGGCAGATAACAGAGCAATACTTATTTGTATTTAAGGACTGGATATCTAAATAATTTTGCACAGAATATATCATATCTCACCGCGTTAAGCCCCGAACTTTATAACCAATTGGGATGGACGATGGATTGAAGTCAGAAGGGACCTATTAAGCACAGCCAATTTGCCCCAATACATAACCTTTCTGCAGCTTTATGCAGACATGCCCAGCCCAGTTCACACCCAGTCTTTGGAGAAGTGATCTGCTGCGGTCTCATGACTACACAAGCCATGTCAAATCAAAGTGAGACCTATTTAAGTCACATGCAAGACCTCTTGCTAAAGCTGCAGACAGTGTCACTGTGACAATTGTGACACTACAGATGCGGGGTACCGTGAGAGTAGTGGATGTTTTAATGAGAGTGCTGTCACCAAGCTGCTGGAGGAAAGACCCATGCTCCTACCTTTTGCAAAAGACCAGGCAAGGTTACCATTTCTCAGCACCCATTTAGACCGTCCGCCTGTATCCACCTGCAGGCAAATGCATCCTTAGAGATGGTGGGTATCCCTGTTTAAGTGCACTAATCTGCATCATCACACTGTACAGAGAGCCAGCACAGAACCCAGCATTGCGCACAGCATTGTTGAAACTACCTTTGGCATGTTGAAGACACGCTGGCACTCCATCTTCTTAGAAGTGAGCCCTGCTTTGTGCCAAATGTGTTTGCATGCCATGCAGTGCTCCACAACTTCTGCCTTCAAAATGAGGATGTTGTCAATGCAGAGGTCATGGAGGATCCTGCTGATGAGGACAGGAGCCCCAAAACTCAGAAGCTAGCACAGGTGTTCCTGCTCTTCATGACCATGATTACCTTCAGAATTTGTATAGGTTTAGACTCTGCAAATCAGTTCTTGTTCTCAAATTTTCATTGTTTAAGCTTGCTTCTGTTCGTTATTGTGTAAATAGTTAGATGTGTGTGGGCAAAGCTCACAGGGTGTTTGAAAAGACAAGTGCAGTCGCAGTAATTAGAGTTGGTAGTGGATGGCATCTGTATAAATCCCTCTTGCTTTCTGCTCACTGGTGTTTAAGGAAAATGAGGTAAAATTGATTAGTTAATTTGAAAAGAACACATCTATGTCTATATTTTCACACAAATGTACACAAATCAGACATGGCCACATTCAATTTACAAAAATGTAAAAAAATAAATAAATAAATAAAATAAAATTATATATGTCAATTAAAAAAAAAAATTGGAGTAAAGTTTAGGATAGTTAATAATGCTGCCAAACACTATAAAATGAACATATTATACTGTACCTCACAGCACTTAAATGAGATGTTATTGGTTAACATTTCTGTCCTCTTTTACAAGTATCTACATTCTTAAATTATACAATAAGGTTTAAGCAAGAACTGAAAAACCCTAACTGGGCAGATATCGAACCCCTAGGCTAATTGACAGGGTATCTTGGAGCCGCAGTGGTCCTAACCAGTGTGTATGAATGTGTGACAATCCTTTGAAATTCTACCTACATATCACAAATGTGACATGAGAATTATGAGCTTAATAAAAAAAAAAAAAAAAACTTACTTACTGTGAACCCCTTATGAGCAAAATAACATCAAGGACCGTGACGTCGCCTGGTATGGCGCAGCCAGGGCCCCATCCTGGAGCCAGGCCTGGGGTTGTGGCTCGTATGTGAGTGCCTGGTGGCCAGGTTTTTTCCTATGGAACACGGCCAGGCTTAGCCCGAAGGAGCAACATGGGACCATCTATATAATGCTTCAGGTGCCAGAAGCTCCAGAGGGACCTCAGAAGTCACTTGAAGCAGGTGTGCTCATTCCAAGGAGTTGCACGCCAGGTTTATCAGAGAGGGGAGAGTGATAGACCTGACCAAAGTGCAGAAGCTTGTGGAGGAGAACCCAACCTGCGACTCCTTGGCCGAGTACTTCAAAGCCAAGGGCTTCCTCGTTGAGGAGCATGTCAGGTATGTAGGCATGTGAATAGAGCATTGCAAATTGTTCGACATCAGTGCCATCATGAACAGTGGGTATGTTTGTCAAACCTTAGTCACAGGCCATGGCCCCTTTCTTATCTGCTGGGCTGGATGGAGAAGGACATGGCTGAGGTGGCCCACCTGAAGCATATGTACTCAGTTCTAGTAACTGATATAACACCTTTTTACAACTCACTAAATTTGTTTAATTAGTTTGTTTTAAACAAGTGCAATTTAACCTCATTGAACTACGGTTTTCTCTGAGGTACTTACACTTAAATAAAAAGAAAAGAAAAAAGCCACATCTCAGTTTTCCGCCATTTTCGAATATGCTATTCCATGAGTCAATGGGGGAGGTGTCAATCATGCACATACTTTGCACATATTTGTGTCCTTTGACTAATACAGTAAATACTTCTATGCTCTTTTGTAGTGCCCAAATAATGAACATTGGCTTCGTAGTTGACCTTTACACCTGTAACCCATATCAAATAAATATCAAGTGCTTCATTACACAAACATGTTTCAAAATAGATTGTACAAACTAGTAAGTCAGATGTCATCCTTCTCATGTCGCCATGTTGAGTAGTTAAGGAGGGAGGGATGGGGACACATCCCTGTGTGTGTTTGTTTTAAAAGCAAAAGGTGTGGATAGTATGGAGGTCAATAAATCTTTTTTTGGATCTTCAACATTTATAAAATGAGATTTTGGCCAAATGTATTGGAAAAACAGTGCCCATATAGCTAACAAACTTTGTAACCAGTAGATGAAAATGCATTTTATTTTTGTTTGTTTGTCACCATTTTAATTATAGAAAATGTGCACGTTTGTACTAAGCAAATCAGATTTCTTAGAAAATATTAGGGCCTAATACTCTATGGATATTTAATCAAATTACAGTTACAGAACAATCTTAATGTGCTTGTATTTGTATTGAGATGAAGTTGGTTTTACAGGTATATTCATACATTTGGATGTTCTTAATATATTTAAACAGTGACATCATATTAGCAGCCAGCAACTATTAGAGTACAACGGTCTTCAGTCAAATAAATAGTGCTGCTGATGTTGTTTTGAAGTCCTACTTAAATGTTATTTCAGACTGAATATTTGAAGTACCATGGTAAACAATATGCAGCATGTCACAAGCTGTCACTGAAAGATGAACAAGCAAACAAATACAGAAGTTAGTTTTATATTCAATCTAGAATTTAGCAGTATATTATCCACACGTCTTCCCACATACTGTATAAACATAGTAAAACAGTTACTACAGTTTAAATAACTAAAATCATTACAAATTCAGGCCACTGAAACCTGTTTTGCTAAATGAATTTTATTTATGGATATTACATAGATTGCTAATCAGGTTTAAAACCCTCTATATGTATGTAATATGTAACTTTTTAATAGTGACTAATAATCCAAATGTAAAAATAATAATAATAAAGAAGTTTAATTTTCTCTTCAAATGGATACATCTGTTGAAATAAGCTTATCATTAGCTATGTTTCCATCCAAAAATGCGAATGAATTTTACACGCAAAACTGGATTAAATCATATAAAAAGACGTGCGAATAAAGCAGCGTTTCCATCCATCAAGTCAAAGCGGACAAAACTTCCTGATTAACTGGCGCCAAATATCAACAGAAAGAAGAGCAGGCAAGATTATCCTAATCAATAATTAGTTTTTTATTTTTTTCAATTTTTTATTTTTTTAAGTCTTTGTGAGCACTCGTAACATACACCAATCTTTTTACCGCATTGGCTGGACTGCTAGTTCAGACATATTCAAGCCCATTGCTCTCCGCAGGCAGAAGACAGAGGCTGTTTCTTCCTGGGAGTATCAGGACTGCCCCTCAGCAACCTTTGTCAGCAATTAATGGGAATGTGTAGGGTGGAGTTTCATGACAGGCCATATCTGACAACAGCTATATTTCCATCCAAAAATGCAAATCAACTATGCACAAAACCAAGGGTCATTTCCAGGAATAAATTGTAAAAAAGACTTGCGAATAAAGCAGCGTTTCCATCCAACAGGTCAATGCGAACAAAAAAAAAAGTCACTTCCTGATTAACTCGAGGCAAATATCATTAAAAACAGAATTTGCTTGGGTAGGAGAAGCTGCACGAATCTTTTCTATAAATAAATGACTTGCACCTCAGAAGGCAATCCTGACACACAGTGAACGCATGCAGCGTTTCAAGGCGCATTACACAGAGTGCAGATGCTCTTGATTCTGGAGGTCATTAATAATATAACACTAGTACTGAAATGTTTAAGGCGTTTTAAATGACTAAAACAACATTTCAGATGTTTTACAATGTGCTCAGCTTGCTGGTTTATCCAGTCACACATTTATCACCACATGATCTCAAATAACAAAAACCACAAGACTTTAAGATGCATACTGGAATTTGTCTGACAAGTTTTTCCATCGAAGTTTGTGCATCTTTTCTTATCGAATAAAAAGTTTGTCCTACTCAGTTATGCACATTTACGCTGATTTTCAATATTTATGCACATCTTGGCATTTCCACTCAACATCATGCACGTACGCAAAATAGGTGGATGGAAACATAGCTAAATGACTGACGGATTGAAATTTGGGAAATTTATCACACAATTAGTTAGTTCTTTTTTCAGCTTTGTCCCTTTATTATTGTGAATGAACCACCAACTCATCCAGCTTGTTTTACACAGCAGATGCCCTTCCAGCTGCAACCAATCACTGGGAAACATCCATACACACTCATTCACACATACACTACGGACAATTTTAGCTTACCCAATTCACCTCCACCACATATATTTGGAACACACGAACATGCAAACTCCACAAAGAAATGCCAACTTAACCAGCAAATTTCTTGCTGTGAGGTGACAGCGATATCCCCTGCACCACCCACAATTTTAAGTTTGTTTGCAAATTTGTGTAGTTCTTTAAAACAAAACCATTAAATAAAAATAATAAATAAAAAAAAAAACTCCCCACTTTGCTATTTTTATCTATAACCATTCCATGCAATTGTTTTATTTGATGGTGATTGCAGCAGTCTCCACATCGGTTTTGGAGGTCTTTCCAGGACGTTTTTATTCAGCCTGAATGGGAAGCCTCCTACTAAGGCTGAGGTACAAAGGTTGGACTTGGTAACCGTAGCTACTACAACCACTGGAGGAGGCTGCAATCTAAGCTAAGAATGCACCATCTGCTTGGTGTTAACAGTTATGCCCATCACATCACAGTCTTCATTTAGTGACTCACCCAAAGCCTTCCTCTTCCCACCCAGAGCAGTACAGTGACCGGAGGGGCAGAAACCCTCCTGGGCTTGCGTGCAGAGAGCCATCGACAATGAGACTGCATGGACCACTAAAGTGCCCATGGTGGACAGCGTCCTGACAGAGCTCTTCAAGGTGCCGGCCGCCATCACCAGAGACCATTGGCTGGTCACATCAGTGGTCCATCAGTCTTGGAAGGGCCTGGCCATCAAATGTTTTGAGGGAAAAAAGGCAGAGGCGAGACATTTTTCAGTTACAGGAATGGGGTGAGGGGATTTGTTCCATCATTTGCTAAATAAGACATGTTCCATTTACCTTTAAGTAGGGGGTCATTGCTGCCATGCACTTTAGAGAGGGGCAACTAATTTCTGGTTACCATGGCAAGGAGGATTCCTACAAGGAGGGCGTGAGGAGGCAGGAGGCCCTTACGAACATCTCCTACATGTTCTTTTTCAAAGGGACTGGTGGTACACCCCTGTGTCTCGATGCTCTGGCTTGGTCCTCCCTCTGCAAGGAAACAAGGAAATGTTTGGCCGGCTGATTAACCACTCCTTGCACCATAACAACGTGTGGCCAAATGTGGTGCATCTCAACTTGCCCAATGGGCCATGGGAGTGTGTTTTGCTCCATACCCTCCTAGACATTACATTTGAGGAGGAGCTGGTGTGGGACTAAAGGTTCCACCAGAGTGGCAAAGACCTCCACTGGCTGAATGACTAGACACGGTCAGCATCTGATATTTCAATAATAATCTGAAATTCAAATCCTCTAAGGGTGTTTTCACACTTGGTTCAATTGCCTGGACCGTACCCAAGTTCGATTGTCCCCCCTTGCCACCTTCTCGGTTGGTTTGTGTTCACACCGTCTTTTTTCCTTCTGAACTCCGGTACGTTTACGTCATCAAGTCGATGTTTTGTGTACGTCTGTTGCCAGGCGACGGGCACGAAAGCAAAGCGCCAAAATGGAAAGACGTCCGCACATCGCGGTCATTTCGCTTTTACTGACTTCGCTTTTGGACATACAGAAAGCGGCTCGCGTCTATCTGCCGCAAACATATTATACACGTTCAGAACATCACGCGATGTCCAAGCTGTTTTTGGAGGAGACAAGCAGACATCATCACTGTGTTTGCTCTGGTTCGGTCACGCTTGTCGCTTGTCAGATACTCAGACACACACACACACACGAATGAACGTTATAAAAACTATAGTTTGCTGTACTGTTGACGGTTCACTTCCAGCTTTTGGTACGATTGCATTCATACTACAAGTGAACCCTACCCGAGTTCACACGAACCGTACCCCAGACCACCTCTTTCAGGCGGATTCTGGTACGGTTCACAGGTATATATAGCATTCATTCATTCATTTTCTTTTCGGCTTAGTCCCTTTATTAATCCGGGGTCGCCACAGCGGAATGATCCGCCAACTTATCCGGCATTTGTTTTACGCAGCGGATGCCCTTCCAGCCACAACCCATCTCTGGGAAATATATAAATAGCAGTGCAAGTTAATTTGACTTGTAAATTTGACTCAATAGTAACTATTAAAAAAAATTGTTTTGTGTTAATGTGACATGTTTCTGTCCAATTACATGTTTTCATGCATACTGCCAATATAAATAAAAGTTCTTTTTTGAAGGATTTGACATGTGGCCCTTCACTTGGTTTGCAAAATTTGATGTGGCCCTCTAGTCTAAAAAGTTTGCCCACCTCTGGTGTAACCCAATAAAATTAAAGCTTGTGTACGTCTTAAATTTTCTCACAATAACTTGCATTGACTTAACTGGTAACACCCAAACGCTAGGAAAAATCTAAATATACACAATGTTACTCCTACAGCAGAATAAACACTTGTATGAGCAGTCCCTTTAATTTAGAGGTTTACTCAGTTCATGGTATTTAGTTGCCCACTTCCACTTTCAGCTCAGATTAATAAATATATATAAATACCAGTCCTTAAAATATTTCGGGTGCGTTAAACTGGGAGGATGAGTTTAGACTGCAAGGCATTGACTTTCATGAAAATATATATATATGTGTATATATATATATATATATATATATATATATATATATATATATATATAATAAATTATGCGGCTGGAAGGGCATTCGCTGCGTAAAAAAAATATGCTGGATAAGTTGGCGGTTGATTCCGCTGTGGCGACCCCAGATTAATAAAGGGACTAAGCCGAAAAGAAAATGAATGAATGAATATAATAAATTAATCTCTTGAAAATTCCCCAAACTAAACCGTATAATAAAATGAAACGAGATGAATCTGTCACTTTATTTTAGAAAAAATATATAGCAGGATAAATAAAAAAGAAAAGAAAAAAAACTATTTGTAGCATTACATTATACTGCAGCCATTTCAGTCTCAGAAGGGTGGAATTAGAAAACAGGGGAGCCTCACATGATTTCTTGCAAAAACGTAAAGACAGACAGAAAACGTTTGCAAATTACAACGATATTTGCACTCAAAACGTAGCTTCAGTGGCCTTCTACCAACTGCGTCACTCTAGCAGCTAAAACACCGGGGAAAAAAACCTTTGCACGATTAAGCACGACTCACAGTCCGGTCTCACACTCTTTCACAGACAGTGCTGTCGTCCTTTATTCAACTTAGCCACGATAATCTTCCGCTGAGGCATTTTATCGAACAGCTTTGACCAGGACACCGCGCTCTTCCTCATCTCGACAACACAGTTCACCCGCCAAAATAAAGGTACCCCAAACCGGTCACCGTTCAAGATAATAGGCTTGTTTGAGGTGCGCCTCGCCTCGCCTGCAATGTAGTCGAGAGCAGGCGGCTGCAGTAAGAGTAGGGCTCAAAAAATACATCAGAAGTCAGACACTTCACTTCCCGAATCTCGCTGTTTTGCCGCCTGGAAACGGCACAAGTGGCGGAGATCGCGTTCGCGTTTTTTATCGCGGACGAACCTCAAGAAAAAATAGTAACTTATAGTAAATATTATAGTGTTTTTGAACATGTTTTTTCAGTATTTGGTTATGTTTATAGTTGTTGTAATACCATATCAACTATAAATAGGTTATTTTCAAAACAGGCATATGGTTCAAAAACACTATAGTATAAGTTGTATTTTTTAATGTGGGAGTGGATGCAATTAAAAAATCAGAAGACGAACAGCTCATTACTTAAAAGGGTGTACAGTATTTAATATACATCTGTATATTCAACAGTGGTAGTCTTTACTTGAGTGATCTACAGTCTACTATTCTGATCCCTGTGAATGTAACAGAAATCTGATATATGCCAATTTACGTAAATTACATAAATGACAGAGTTTAGAGTAGGATTCCCCCTCAGCTTTGGCATATTAATATTACAAAGACTCATATATAATGATTTCCCCTCAGCATATATTTACAGTGTGTGCGTCTGTGTGATATATGAACATATATCAGGGAAAACTTAATATAAACTGGCTGTCTGTATTGAACTCGGCTGCACTTTTTGTAAAATAATTCCCACTTGGTTAGCTGGACAATGACCGGATTTCTTTAAAGAGTCTGCCAAAGTTTTACAACCTGCGCTCTGCGTGTATGTGTGTGTGTGTGTGTGTGTGTGTGGCGTCTGTACTAACGCTGACCCATTAGCGGAGATACGGCGGAAGGATATTATAGTCCCCATTCGTGTTGCTATTTAAGTAAATATTTATATAATATGTGGCGCTATAATTATTGAGTTATTTTACTCAGTAAGAAACCCCCCAGAAAAGATCGATGATTTTACTTAAGGATCGATCCTTTTGATACATCCCCAGTATCGAAAATATCGATACTTCAGGATCGATCCGCCCATCCCTAGTCTGCAGTTTGATGATATTGTTGTAGTCCGCATAGAATTCCAGGCGCAATTCTCCGTGTGGGCTTTGCTTTACGTGCGCCTTGAAGGATGGCCTGCCTGTCCGGATAACGGAGAAGCCGAAATATCATCGCTCGTGATCTGTTTGAATTAGAATTCGAGTAGACTCGATGAGATCTGTCAATCTCTATTGGATTCGAACGCACTGACAGGTCCGGGATCCATTTAGGTAGCATTTTCTGAAGGAAGCCGACAGGGTCGTCTCCTTCCATTCCCACAGGTAAGTTGACCAGACGAACATTGTTGCGTCGTGAGCGATCTTCCAAATCCGTGTATTTTCGTTGCATTTGTTCAAGTTGGGACAAGCAATGGTTTGTATCTTTTTTGGTTTTGCGAAGGTTTCCTTGTAGATCGTCTATTTTTGATGTCATCGACGCCATATTCTTACCCAGCGAGTCTATTTCTTCTTTTAGAGCTCGAAGAACAGCGCCATTCTCGTTAATGTAGTCATTGAAAGGAGCAAGGGCGGACTTCCTCTGTTAACATGCCGAAGATGCCATTCTTTAGAAAGAGTTGATGTTTTATCTTAATTAGGAATCTATCCTCAATTTGAAGAAAAAGTACGAAGTGATCGGAGGTATTTGCAAGGAGCTTAGTGCTGAGCGGCCATCTTGCAGCCATTACTATATGCCTGAAAAATAAGATGTATACATGTTCCTTTGAATTGTTTATTAATCATTTATTCTGAAATATCATAAATGACTGGTTTGTAAATAATGCATTACTTAATTTAGTAATGAAAATGAATTTTTAACAAAGTATGAATACATTCATTAAGCACATTACATATGAGCTTATAAGGCCCACGTACACATGCAGAAATCCACAGATTTCCGCTGATTTTATACAGTAGCCAGTCGTTGAGTCTATGTAGTGTAAATATATATTCATTCAATTTTTATAATAATTTTACTTAATATGCAAATTTTTTATATGATTTCTTTGCAAGACAGTTTGTAAAGTAATATTTTCTGTATTTCGGTAAATATTATATGTTTACCAAATCCTAACAAACGGATCCAATTGCGTTTGCATTGTAAACCTTAAATAAAAGTTAAAAAGTTATTGTTTTTAAAACATTTTGCTGCTCTACTTCCAAAATCATTCTGCATAAATATAAATATATTTATTCATTCATTTTCTTGTCAGCTTAGTCCCTTTATTAATCCGGGGTCACCACAGTGGAATGAACCGCCAAATTATCCAGCATTTGTTTTACACAGCGGATGCCCTTCCAGCTGCAACCATCTCTGGGAAACATCCATACACTACGGACAATTTAGCTTACCCAATTCACCTGTACCACATGGTTTTGGACTTGTGGGGGAAACCGGAGCACCCGGAGGAAACCCACTCAACTACGGGGAGAACATGCAAACTCCACACAGAAATGCCAACTGACCCAGCCGGGGCTCGAACCAGCGACCTTCTGGCTGAGAGGCGAACGTGCTACTCACTACGCCACCGTGGCACCTATAAATATATTCATATAAATATATTTCAGTATATATCATTCTGCATAAATATTATATATTTAAAAATACATTTTTAAGTAAGAATGTTAAATTATTATACTTAAAAAAATGTTTGACTAATATGGTAGGATTGAATACTAAATTAGCAGTATTCCACTGTTTTGCATAGACAGGCATAGCTATTTGAGTTCTGAATTAGCCAAATAGGCTCAGCACCGGTTTATAGTAGTACAAACCAGTTTCTATACTCAAGGATTAAATAGTATTAAGTATTAAATAAATAAAACTCTCCATTTTCTAATTCAAAATTGCATAAACAAAAACATTTTTAAAAAAAATAAACGAACAGACAAATTTACTTTCACAAATTATTAATTTACAAGGACAGATTCAGTCTGGCCTTGATTTTTACGTTAAGAACACAGCGTTTGTAACTGTATTTATAAACTGCTTATTAATACTTAACAAATGATGAACTGTTTGCTAATGCTTATTAAATTATTCAAACTGAGCAGATATCATTAAGTGTTATTACTATTACAAACAGCCTGAGATGTGTTTTAATGCCAGAATTGTTGAGTTCAAAAATGACTATATGTTTGTGGGATTGTCTTTGTGTTTTGACCACAGTGCTGAAGCTGTTAAAGATGGCTACAGGCATGAGATCCTTACTGGTCACAGTAATGCAAGCGTTACCACAGGTACCTGTCCTGTATTTTATATCCATTTATTCAGATTTGTATATTTGTAAAAGTCTATATTTGTATTCACTTCATTCACCTTTTTAAAAGATGTTTAACTGTCTTTATGTTATTTCAAATAAGGTCTACTTAGGAATTTCCTCACCATTTAATCACACTCAGATGGTTCTGAACTTTTATGAATTTCTTTCTTCTGTTGAACATACATAAATCTAGTTCTAGAATGAATCTAGAATGTTGGGGAAAAGCTGCCGTTGACATCCATAGCAAGAACTTAAAATTCTACACTGCAAAACCCAAAAAGTTAAGGTGACTCAAACCATTTGAGGAAACCGATTGCAACAAACCATTTAAATTAAAAAA
>CAIGQQ010037715.1:4794585-4804663 GCA_903798035.1 Danio albolineatus
TTAATTAAGATTTAAAACATTTTATATAATTTCATTTATTTATTATTTAGTTTACTTTTATTATTGTTATGCATTTATTTCTTTAATTATTAGAAATTAATCAATTTAAATTATTTCATTTTTTCATACATTTAATATTTAATTCATTATTAATATTATTTAATGTATTTTATTTATTTATTATAATTATTTTTTACTTTAAAATATTTATTTGTTTTACTTATTACTATTATGCACTTTAATCTTTTTTGTAATAAAATGTTTTAAACACATGGTCACACTTTACAATAAAGTTCATTTTTCAATGTTAATGCATTTACTAACATGAACAAACAATGAATAATACATTCACTATAGTATTTGTTCATGTTAGTTAATGTTAAGTCACAGTGCATTAACTAATGTTAACAAGCATGGACTTGGATGTTAATAATGCATTAGTAAATGTTCAATTACGATTAACAAATACTGTAACAGGCTGTACAAGTGTTGTTAATGATTAGTTCATGATAGTAAATGGATCAACTAATGAACCTTATTGTAAAGTGTTACCACAAATATAAATATTAATTTAGTTAAAAAATCCTACCTTATAAAGTGAATAGTTGAATCACGCATTGAGTGGTATGAGGACCTGTAGATAACACAGCATTTTAGACCTTTGTGGGAGTTTGCAGTAAAATGAGAGACTCGGCTTCTGTCTGAATCACAGCAAAATGGTGGTGTTTTAACCCAGTGTTATCATCGCTCTTCCAGCACAATGTCGTCTCTGTCTTCTGCCTCTGTCTGGGGTATATATGGAGTTTAAGAACATTGCTTCCTTCATCTAGCTCGCAGACAAATTTAGCAACATCTGTCCTACAACAGAGATTGGATTCTTCCTCCTTTATTTTTGGCATTTTTGAAGCACTATAGTGGACTTGGGCCTCTGAGGGTTTCTTAGGTTTCAGCAGCTGTGGGTTGCCTGTGCCTCTTTTCTCTTTTGTATGAAGATTGGTTCTCTACTACCGCATATGGAGTTCAACAAAGCATCAGCTCTCATGTCTTGAAGCGTACAGAGAGTCTTTAGCTCAACGTCAGTGTGCCTGAGTTGTTGTGATAATTGATATTTGATCATATCATTACACACAACTGGTCAGGGCTGAGTTTGAGATGAAGAAACTTTTGTTGAAATGTACAGTAGTAAGCATTGTAAGTGACAGTGGTCAACTTTAACAGATAAATATAAAGAAACTACAATGAAATGTATTTAAATTAATATATACATAAATTTTCTTTTCGGCGTCCCTTTAATAACCTAGGGTCACCACAGCAGAATGAACCACCAACTTATCCAGCATATGTTTTACACAGCAGATGCCCTTCTGGCTGCAACCCATCACTGGGAAACATCAATACACACTCATACACTATGGACAATTTAGCCTACCCAATTCACCTATACCACATGTGTTTGGATTTGTGGGGAAAACCGGAGCACCCTGAGGAAACCCACATGAACACTGGGAGAACATGCAAACTTTATACAGAAATGCCAACTGATCAAGCCGAGGCTTGAACCAGCGACCTTCTTGCTGTGAGGTGAGAGCGCTACCCACTGAGCCACAGTGCTGCCCATATGATTATTCATTCATTCATTCATTTTCCTTCAGCTCAGTCCCTTATTTATCAGGGGTCGCCACAGTGGAATCAACTGCTAACTACTCCGGCAAATGTTTTATACATCGACTGTCCTTCAAGTCGCAACCCAGTACTGGGAAACACCTATACACTCTTGTATTCGCACACACACTCATACACTGCAGCCAATTTTGCTAACCCAATTCACCTATAGCATGTCTTTGGACTGTGAGGGAAACCGAAGCACCTGGAGAAAACCCACACTAACACATGGAGAACATGCAAACTCCACATATTCTTTCACATAAGATTAAGAAAACACATAAGATTAAGAAAAAAATATAGAAAAGGAATTAATTATTAAATTACTAGCAATTAAAAATAACAAAGGAGAAACAGCAATATTAACTTAAACAAAATAAAAGAATTCAAGAAAAAATTCTATTTTAAAAAAAAATTACTTAATAAGTGGTGGAATTAACAAAAACTGATAGCAAAATGTTTTCACTATTTATCTTATTTTCTATGTAGAGTTTATTTAAAACAAAATTTTTACAGAAGAAGTAAATAAATAAATCTCATTTCATTTTCTACCGCTTATCCAGGGCCAGGTCGCGGAGGCAGCAGTCTTAGGAGAGAACTCCAGACTTCCCTCTCCCCAGACACTTCCTCCAGCTCCTCCAAGGGGATCCTGAGGTGTTCCCAGGCCAGCCGAGAGACATAGTCCCTCCAGCGAGTCCAGGAGGCATCCGAAACAGATGCCAGAGCCACCTCAGCTGACTTCTCTCGATGTGGAGGAGCAGCGGCTCTACTCCGAGCTCCTACCGAGTGAGAGAGCTCCTCACACTGTCCATAAGTGTGCGCTCTGCCACCCTGCAATGGAAACTCATTTCGACCGCTTGTATCTGAGATCTTGTCCTTTCAGTCATGACCCAAAGCTCATGACTATAGGAGAGAGTAGGAACGTAGACTGACTAGTAAATCGAGAGATTTGCCTTTCGGCTCAGCTCCGTCTTTACCACAACAGACTGGTACATCGACCGCAGTACTGCTGCACCAATCTGCCTGTCAGTCTTACCTTCCATCCTTCCCTCACTCGTGAACAAAACCTGAAGATATTCGAACTCCTCCACCTGGGGTAAGGACTTTCTCCAACCTGCAGATAGCAAACCACTTGACTTGAAGGTGCTGATTCTCATCCCAGCCACGTCACACTCAGCAACAAACCACCCCAGTACATGCTAAAGGTCCATGTTTGATGAAGCCAACAGGACAACATTATCTGTGAATAACAAAGATTAAATCCTGTGCTCCCCCAACTGGACCCCCTCCAGCCCACGCTTTGAAATTCTGTCCATAAAATTTCTGAACAGAATTGGTGACAAATAAATAAACAAATAAATAATATATTGAAGGTCCTTTTTTATAACTAGATGTAACCTTGCAACTATTTATATGGGGTTGATATATATATATATTAGGGCTGTCAATTGATTAAAAAAATTAACTAATTAATCACACTTTTGTTTGTGATTATTCATGATTAATCACGAAAAACCGTATTTATTACAGAAATAAAAACACAGGCATGTAAGTGCCATTTAAATTTTAAAACAATCAATGCCAATAACAAACAAAAATTATTTCCATGTTGGATTCTAAGTGAACTACAAAACAAATCCAAAATACAGGCACTGCAAATGTGGAAATTGGAAAATTATAATAACAAAGTATTGAATACAAACAATTGTTTTCATTGTAAAGTTGTTTTGCAAGTTGAGAACATTAATTATAAAGTAGAAACAATTTTGCTTAGTCCTCCTTAGCATTTTGGTGGTTGCTAAGACAGTGCAGTCTGTTGACATGTGACCTAAGAGTGAGAAAAGTCTCCCACAAGCAGAATCACCGAATCTGCATGTGAATTTCAGTGCTTAAATTCTGTGTACCACTGGTGCTGTGACAAGGACGCAAGAAGAACCAAGGGGAACATCAAAGTCACGCACTAAAGACTATAGGCTAGACTTCTTACATGGACTTTGGTCACGCCATCTCTAAACATTAAATTCTAAACTGCTTTGAGCGACTGTCTGCGATGTTAGGCGTTTAATCTTGTTGTTAAGATATCCACACATACACAAACACTCTCTCTTACACACACACACACACACAGACAACGCGGGCAGTACAGCGAGCTCACACGGTATAAGCGACTCCCTCCAGAGTCATCAACGCGCACGGTCGCGTTCATCAAATTTGCTCTAGGCGAACGGTGATCACGCCGCCCTCAACCCGAAAGTGAAAAAGAAAGTGACCGGTTCGCGGATAAACGTGCGGACCGGGAGGGATGGAGTAGGTGTCGCGGATTAAGCTGGATTTATACTTTCACCTGGCGCCGCATCGCGCGCCTCCGCTGAATGCACGCGCACCTCGAGGCTTTTATACTTGCCGAGGGAGGGGGTAGGTGTCGCGGGGGGTTCGCTCACTATTCTGCCACCCTTCTCGGCCGCCTCTGTGGACGCACCGGCCCTAAACACACGTCGGCCAGAACAGGAAATAAGAAAAAAACTACTACTGCGTTAAACGCGTTAATTTTTTTAACGCGATTAATATTTCAAATTAATCGGCGTGCGTTAACGCGCTAATTTTGACAGCCCTAATATATATATATATATATATATATATATATATATATATATATATATACTGAATATATGCAATAAATAAAGGGGAAGGTGAATAAAGAAATAAAATTTGGATTTTGGGGGATTTTTTAAATTAAATTTTGTTCTATAAACCCTATTTCCTTCCACTCATTTTTGACGGCTGTTTCTCATTTATTTATTTAATAATTAAATAATAATAGTGTTTCAGACAAACATTTTACCGAAATATGCAATCATCCACATCCACATTATTTAATATTCTTGATATCTGTAATTGACTGTAAAACAGAATTGAATTGTTGGCTAAGTTTTGCGCTGCGACTTTTCATCGTTCTGAAAAAGAAAACTGAAAACTAATAAATGAGATAATTATAGAATGATTCAATGAATCCACAATAATTCATGCACCAAGTTACACTTAAAAAAAAGAGAAAAATATTGAAAATCAAATATTCCATAGGTAACATCAATTGAATAGCCCTGCTGTAGGGAGTAAAACAATCCCTCCAGAACTGAACAAGTCACACACCATATTTTCCTTAAAAATGGACATTCAGTTAAGCTGTGTTTCTGTGGATGAAATCTACAGAATGTTTGTGAAATATTTCATGTTTGGTATTGATTGAAAGCTAGGAAATGTTAAAAAGCAGTGATTTATATGAAGAAACCATACATTGATTTGAAAGTGTATATTATCCTACTTCTATATATTATACTACTTTTTAATAACTTCCAATCAAAGGCAGGCAACACACGGCACAGAGCTTCAAGACATGGTCTGAAAGGTGGAACAAGTTTGCAATTTTGCAGTGTATATAGTTAATGTCAATTTAAAATCATTTAAAAATAGTTTATTTTTATTTTGAGTGTCACGGTGGAGCAGTGAGTAGCACGATCGCCTCACAGAAAGTAGGTCGCTGGTTCGAGCCTCGGCTGCGTCAGTTGGCATTTCTTTGTGGAGTTTACATGTTCTCCGTATTCCGTGTTGGGATTCCTCCAGGTGCTCTGTTTCCCCCACAAGCCCAAAGACATGCGCTATAGGTGAATTGGGTGAGCTAAATTGTTTATAGTTTTTCTTTGTGAATGAGTGTGTATGGATGTTTCCCAGTGATGGGTTGCAGCAGGAAGGGCATCCGCTGTGTAAAACATATGCTGGATAAGTTGGCGACCCCAGATTATTAAAGGGATGAAGCAGAAAAGAAAATGAATGATTGAATAATTTATTTGTGCAGATACGCTTTGTGAAAGTGTGTAAGAATTTTTTATATCGTTAAATATTAGTAAAAAATCCACTCTTGACATCAATAATTCTATTTTAACTCGCAATAACTGAATTGTTGATATCTAAAAACAAAACAAAAAATGAAAAAAGTCATGGGAATGCAGGGGTGCAATTCCTGGGGGGGACAGGGGGGACATGTCCCCCTCACCTTTTTTTAGATATAAATACCACTTCACTTTATGCTATAATTTCCCCTCGAGAGTCGGAAAAAAAAATTCAACTCAAGATATGTGTGCAAAATGAAGTTCACCGTCACGTCACTCGTATAGGTCTAACTAAACTTTCTTTGAACACTGAATGGACACCAATTGACCCTTCGCTAAGCCGCACCCAAAAACCGCCACCCACCGATCGTGGCTTAGCAACCGTAGCTACGCGCAGGAGCTCTGTCAAGCTTTCGAGCAAGGGAAACAGGCCAAAGCGTTGTGCATATGGATTGTGCAAATCTGACACCAGGTATCCTAAAAGTTTGGACGGGATGGTGGATTTTTTTTTAGATATTTAGCTTTTTTTTTCACTTTCTTTTGTAAAATTCAAATTTGTTCATTTAATCTTAAAAACAATGAAATTAATTCTTTAAGTTATTTCCTAAAAATTATATTCTTTTATTTGTTTCATTTTAATAATACACTGTATATGTTATGATAAAATGTCAAATAAAATTTAAATTTAGGCTTTTCTGCTCAACATTGGTACACGTTTCCACAACTATCACCAACACTCAGATTTGGTCCCCCCCCCCACCTCTCAGACCAGAATTGCACCTTTGTGGGAATGATATTAAATGTTATGCGCGCTTGCCACCAGTCAATCAGCTACTACACCCACTAAACTGCAAAGCCTCTGCTGTAGCGCGAATGGAAAAAAAGTGTCGTTATGGATGTGACACTTTTCCATTATGGATGTGACAGATGTGAAATTGCCATTTGTGTGACTTTGGTAAATGAAACATAATTGTTTGAAAACACTGACCAAGAAATTTTTGAGTATTTATGCAGTACTATAAAATACAAGATGCACAAAAGGATTAAAAGGGTTTCGCTATTTTGGTGACAACTTAATTTTTTTATGGCAAGGTTGACATTTGCATGGAATTGCTCATATATATATATGAATATCTAATTTTTATAGATATTTAGCTTTTTTTCACTTTCTTATGTAAAATTCAAATTTGTTCTTTTAATCTTAAAAACAATGAAATTAATTCTTTAAGTTATTTCCTAAAAATTATATTCTTTTATTTGTTTCATTTTAATAATACACTGTATATGTTATGCTAAAATGTCAAATAAAATTTAAATTTAGGCTTTTCTGCACAGTTGCTCAACATTGCTACACGTTTCCACAACTATCACCAACACTCAGATTTGGTTCCCCCCCCCACCTCCCAGACCAGAATTGCACCTTTGTGGGAATGATATTAAATGTTATGCGCGCTTGCCACCAGTCAATCAGCTACTACACCCACTAAACTGCAAAGCCTCTGCTGTAGCGCGAATGGCTAAAGCCGCTGAGGGGCGGAGTTGAAGCGACAGCGCCTGTAGTTCTCCGCTGAAGTGTGTTTCAGAGACTTGAATCATGAAGAACAGAGCGGCTCATTGGGAGTGGTGCGGTCGTTGTGCAATATGCGAATAGGGCACGTTATATGCGCTCCTGCTGCTTTTTGAGAAGTTATAATGCAGCTGCGCGCGGTGGACCCCTGCTCTTAACCTCCATGAAGTGTTCAAGCTCAGATAAAGTCGGTCAGGCGCAGTGGGAACGGCTATCGGAATACACGCAGGACGAACCAACAGATTAAAAGTGTGATTGTTGTTTTCGGAGGAGAGACGGAGAGATGGGGAACGCGGGGAGTATGAACCAACACACTGACCCCAGAGGACACCACATGCCCCTCAAACTGCCCATGCCCGAGCAAGCGGAGCTGGAGGAGAGATTTGCGCTCGTTCTGGTCTGTAGTTCTTGCCAGTTCTTTTCAAACTACCTCAAAGAATTTATATGTCCACATTAAGCACTTCTATTCTATTCTATTCTATTCTATTCTGATTATCTGAATGTAAATATATATTTTATCTACATTCAAATGTGGGTTAAATGGATTTGGTTTGTTGGCGTTTGTTTGGTTTGTTACTTGTCTTGTTGGTGGTTTAGTTGTCATTGCTAGCATTACATTTGCTGCTATTCTATTCCAAGTTTTTTATTTATTTACAGTCAAAAGTTGGTAATAGTTTTGTTGAATACTTTAGTGTTACTGATTTTGCTTCTAAATATTGTAGTTTTAGTTTTTATTTATTTATTTACATCTAAAATTGGGATATATGGATTTGTTTTGTTAATGTACTTTGGTGTTACTGATAGTGTTACTTTTGCTGTTATTCTATTCTATTCTATTTTTTATTTATTTTTATATTTTTTTACAACCAAAAGTGGGCTAACTTATGGATTTGTTTTGTTGACGTACTTTTGTGTTACTGTTACCGTTACTTTTGTTGTGATTTTATTGTATTATATTCAATTCTCGTTTGTAATTGTTGTCTTTTAAATTTTTGACATCCAATAATTGGCTCTATGGATTTGTTTGGATTATTTTCTGTTCGGTTGTAGTTTGTATATATTTTTATTTACATTCAAAAGTTTCTTTAGTGTTATTGTCAGCGTTACTTTTGCTTTTATTCTACTCTAACTTTTTTTATTTACATTTAAAAGTTGGTTATATGGATTAGGTTTATTAAATACTTTAGTGTTACTGTTAGCTTTGCTTTTGCTTCTATCCTATTGTAGTTTGAAGTTGTTGTTTATTTATTTATTTATTTAGAACACAAAGTGGTCTATATGGATTTGTTTTGTTGACGTACTTTAGTGTTACTGTTAGCATTACTTTTGCTCTGATTCAATTGTATTATATTCTATTCTCGTTTGTAATTGTTCTCTCGTTTATTTATTTACATACAATATTTGAGTCTATAAATATGTTTTGTTGACGTACATTAGCTGTGATTCTATTCTAGTCTGATTATTTGAATGTAAATATATTTTTATTTGCATACAAAAGTATATGGATTTGGTTTGTTGATGTAACGTTACTTTAGCGTTATCGTTACTTTCGTGTTATCATTACTTTCGTGTTATCGTTACTTTTGCTGCTATTCTATTTATTCTATTCTATTCCATTCTGTTATATTCTACTCTATTCTAACTTTTTTTATTTACAATCAGAAGTTGGTTATATGGATTTGTTTTGTTGACGTACTTTAGTGTTACTGTTAGTATTACTTTTGCTGGGATTTTATTGTATTATATTCGATTCTCGTTTGTAATTGTTGTCTTTTAAATTTTTTACATCCAATAATTGGATATGGATTTGTTTTGTTGATGTACATTAGCTGGGATTCTATTCTATTCTGTTTTATTGTATTATTTTCTGTTCTGTTTGTATATTTTTTTATTTACATTCAAAAGTGGGCTATATGGATCTACTTTGTTGATGTAACGTTACTTTAGTGTTATTGTTACTGTTGATTCGTTATTTACATCCAATATTTGGCTCTGTGGATCTGTTTTGTTGAAGTACATTAGCTGTGATTCTATTCTCTTCTGTTCTGTTCTGTTGTAGTTTGTATATATACTATGGATCTAGTTTTGTTGACATAACAATACTTTACTTTTATTGTAAGCATTTCTTTTGCTGTTATTCTGTACTAGCGTTTAATTTATTTACAATCAGAAGTTGATTATATGGATTAGTTTAGTTGAAAACTTTAGTGTTACTGTTAGCTTTTGCTTCTGTTCTATTGTAGTTTGAAGTTGTTGTTTTACATCCAAAAGTGGGGTATATGGATTTGTTTTGTTAATTTTGTGGTTCCTGTTACTTTTGCGGTTATTCTATTGTATTCTATTCTGTTCTGTTCTGTTCTATACTGTAGATTGTAGTTGTTGTTTTTTTTATTTATTCACATTCTAACATTTTTGAATACTCATTTTATTGAAAACTTCAGTGATACTGTTCCTTTTGCTGTGATTCTATTGTCTTCTATTCTCGTTTGTAATTGTTGTCTTTTTTATTTACTTACATCCAATATTTAGCTCTATGGATTTGTTTTGTTGACGTACATTAGCTGTGGTTCTATTCTAATCTGTCCTGTTGTAGTTTGTATATATTTTTATTTACATTCAAAAGTGGGCTCAATTAATTTGTTTTGTTGACTTAGGCTACTGTAATGTTACTGTTAGCATTACTTTTGCTGATATTCTATTCCGTTCCATTCTGTTCTATTCTAAATTAGTTTTTTTATTTACAATTAAAAGTTATTTTGTTATTTTGACTAGTTATTGCTGTTGCTTTTATTTTATTGTATTGTGGTTAATAGTTTATTTATTTATTTATTTTTTATATCCAAAAGTGGACTGTATGGATTTGTTTTGTTGACGTACTTTGGTGTTATTGATAGTGCTACTTTTGCTGTTATTCTTGTTATGAAACAGACTGCAAGACGGGAAGATTCAAGTGTAACAACAG
>CAIGQQ010037715.1:4818182-4859292 GCA_903798035.1 Danio albolineatus
CGATGACGTTAAATGCTATTAGCTACCTCTGTGTCTCTGACCGATGATGTTAAATGCTACTAGCTACCTCTGTGTCTCTGACCGATGACGTTAAATGCTACTAGCTACCTCTGTTTCTCTGACAGGTGGTGTGAAATGCTATTGGCCCCCTCTGTGTCTCGTGACAGATTGTGTCAAATGCTATTGGCTCCCCCTTTTACCTCATTAACATTAATGTTTACATTTAGCCATTTATCAGATGCTTTTGTCCAAAGCAACTTACAATTGAGAAGGCATTCATCGATTCAACAAGAAGAGGCAATACACACAAGAAGTGCTCATTCTTGAGTTGAATAGCGTCAGATGCTATTGGCTCCTTTAGTGTTTCTTGAATGATCACATCAAATACTATTGGATCCCACTGTGTCTCACAACCAGTCGTGTCTACCTCTGTGTCTTGTGAACAATCTCGTCAAATGCTATTAACTACCTCTGCGTCTCGTGACAGATTGCGCCAAATGCTATTGGCTACCTTTGTGTCTTGTGACAGATTGTGTCAAATGCTTTTGGGTCCCAGTTTGTCTTATTTGCATTTATGTTTACATTTAGTCATTTATCACAGTGTTTCTCAACTGGTGGGTCGCAACCCAAAAGTGGGTCGCAGGAACATTTTCAGTGGGTTACGGAGTGTGTGGTCAAAAAAACAACAAAAGTTTAATTTTTGACTTGTTTTGCGTATACCAGACTTTTATTTTGAAATGCGCGCAGGACAACCGATCCCTTTGGAATCGACGTGGAAAGCATCACGTTGCGGAGCAACATAGAGAGTCAGCTCGTGGAGCTGTCATGTGATAAGACGCTGAAACAGAAATTCAGTGAAGTGCGATCAAACCCATCCTAATCAGAATTACGTATTTGTATGAAAGTGGCTTCTCTTCCTTGGTGCAGCTTGACTCCAAGCAAAGGAACATGTTGTACATAAAGCACGATCTTCGGGTAGCACTGTCTACCATCACTCCTGACTTTGAAACTCTTATCACATCAGTAAAGCACATCCTCAGTTATCTCATTATCTTCCCAAATTACTGTTAAGTGAAACAGATGTTTATAATTGCTGTCATATTAGATGTAAAAATGGTTATGAATATTTTAATCATTTTACAATTTGCTGGTTTGTTCTGTTCAACAGGATCAGTGTTCATGTTTTATTAACAGTTCAGTTTTGTTTATGGTAACAACCTTTCCTTACCCTAACCACTGTTTACAAGGTTTGTCGTTTTAACTTTGTAATATTTCTATAATTTAATACATTTTGTTAAATGTCAGCAATAAAATATTGTTTATTTGTAAGTCTTGCTGATTTTCTCTTTATTTTTCTTTCACTACTTGTGTATGTTAACAAATAAATACAATTTAATTATAATTCCTAAAATTATATAACAGTTCCTAAAAATTTGGGTCGCGGCTTGATGACCATGTAAAAATGTGGGTCCCGTGGCCAAACCAGTTGAGAACCACTGATTTATCAGACGCTTTTGTCTGACATCAAATGTTATTGGCTCCCTCTGTGTCTCATGACCAATCCATAATTGTCCACAGTATTTGTTTTTCCTACACTCTCAGAAAAAATGGTACAATGTTGTACCAAGGAAGGTACAAACCCTTGTCACTGGGGCAGTACCATTTTATGGGACAGAATTGTACAGTTAGAAAAGAAACAAATTTGTACCTTTTAAGGTCATGATATGTACCATGGGAAACCAAAATGTACCTTTGTTTTTAAAAATCTGCAGATACAATATTGTACCACAGTGACAAGACACTTTGTACCTTAACAGTGTCAAAAATGCTTACCAAACATTTATTAAAATGCCTTAAATGTTTAGTTTACGATACCTATAGTTTTATACTAAAAATACTAAATAAAACTAAAAATGTATGTTTATAAGTGTCTTTAAACATATTTTTAAATGATGATTCTTGTTTTAATATGGAAATTATTCATATAAATCACTTATATTTATTTTCATAGATACTGTAATAAAGGAGTTGTTCAACACTTTTGTACCTTTTATATGAGAACAATTGTGTACCTTCATTTCAGTTGTACCATAAAAGGCACAGAACAGTATCATAAGAGGTCTTTTCAGTACCAAATAAGGTACAATTTTTACAAAGGTACAAAACTGTACCTCAAGGAACATTATTTGAACCATTGTGTACCTTTTTTCTGAGAGTGTACTATGGGAGTCAATGGTTACGGATCTTGAGCTTTCTTTAAAGTATTTTCTTTTGTGTTCAGCAGTAGAAAGAAACTCATAAAGGTTTACAACCACTTGAGAGTAAATAAATAGTGAGTAAACTTTCATTTTGGGGTGAACTGTCTCTTTAAACTCATTTTTATAAAATGGCACCGCAAACTACTGGCCCAACATGCGTTTTTTTATTATTTTCATTGATTGTCTATAAGTAAAGCTTGTCAAATCACAAATGAAATGTTTTACATGTTTAGTACAAGCATAGGCTTGTAGACTTGTATCTGCACAATAAACTGTTGCAACAGAGTATATTAAAACATTACACAGACTTATAACTTTCAGAAAACCAATGTGAAATAGCAAATAGAGCACAGTACTGAAGCATGCGTCATGGCCTTCTCAGTAGGCATTGTTCAAAAAGACACTCCTTTCACTGTATTATATTGTATTGTAGTAATATTAGATGGTATTGTTGAGTAAAGGAGATCGACTTGTGCCACTTTGCCATAAAAGCAGCAATTATTGTTGTCCCATAACATTTGTTGCTATTTTTATTATTATTATTCATTCATTTTCTTTTCAGCGTAGTCCCTTTATTATCTGGGGTCGCCACAGCGGAATAAACCGCCATTATTGTTATTACTAGTTTTTATTTAATTAATTAGAAATAGACTATAAATATAGAAAAAATAAACATAATCAGAAATTCACTACTATCCACAAACCTTCAGCCATTTAATTTTGTAAAGACTTAATATATATCTTATAAAGAGACTTGATTATTATATAAAATAAATTATTTTGATCTCTTTTTATAAACCTTCAACTAAATGCATAGTTTGAGCATAAGAGCTTTAAGTATACACTGAGTCATTAAAATCTTGTATCTTACTGTATGTCAGGATCTAACGAGGGTTGTTTTAGGTCAAACTTTTGCTTTTGGAATCAAAAGTGCCAACACCACAGAATCATTCTGACCCAGTTGGCTGCAAAACATCTTTCCAGCACCATGAAACAAGCAATGAACATGGCAAATGGCTGTTTAAAGTAGACCGTGTATAAAGTGTTATAAAAGCAGAAGTGCATGAAAGATTACCTGTAGTGCTCAAATTAAAATATGTTAAACTGTTGAAAAACTGCTTTTTCTGGCCTAGAAATAAAATAAAAGAATGTGTATATTATAAAGATTTTTTTTCTAAATGGATTATTAAAGAGTATTAAATTATTTAAAAATTATGTTCATGTTCAATTTTATTCAAAGAGGTAATGGTTCGCACTCATCAAGTAATTGCTTCGTGTTGTTTTTATTTTTACATTCTTCGGGTGACTCAATAACACAAACGTTTCGGCACAATCCCTTCCTCAGTGTGTAACACAATTCTCTCCCTCCACCCCTTTTATCCCACAGTCAATCACATTGCGTAATTAGACGACCACTTCATGATCAGAAAAACTATTATTATCTCATTTTTCTTTCATCATTCCATGATTAACCACCATATTTAAAACATTATTTTACAGAGAAATAACATATCAATTATCATCATTTACCAAGTGTACATCAATACAATGTAAATCCAACAACCCATAACATTAAAAAAATAATGTTGACGGTTATTCAATGATTAAAGACAATCTTACCTTCACTTCAACACACATAACCAACCACACAAGAAATATATACCCTCACCTTTAAAAAACATTATTTCACGGAGAAATAGCATATTTAAATCATTCATTCATTCATTTTCTTTTCGGCTTAGTCCCTTTATTAATCCGGGGTCGCCACAGCAGAATGAACCGCAAACTTATCCAGCATTTGTTTTACGCAGCAGATGCCCTTCCAGCCACAACCCATCTCTGGGAAACACATTCATACATTGTCATTCACACACATACACTATGGACAATTTAGCTTACCCAATTCACCTGTACCGCATGTCTTTGGACTGTGGGGGAAACCGGAGCACCCGGAGGAAACCCACGCAACCACGGGGAGAACATGCAAACTCCACACAGAAATACCAACTGGCCCAACCAGGACCTGCCCCAACCGGGGATCGAACCAGCGACCTTCTTGCTGTGAGGCGAACGTGCTACTCACGCGCCACCGTGGCACCCATATTTAAATCAATACAATGAAATTCTGACGGTACACAACATTAAAAAAATACATTTGTTATATTGTGTTAATTATCTAGATGGCTGCTTGATGAATATCAACAGTCTCTTTCATTTCAATAATCAATCAACCATACAAAAAATACCCTTACCTTCAAAAACATTATTTTATAGGGAAATGGCATACCTATTATCATCATCCCCTTATTCATCTCTATGTCAATACCGTGTAATTTCGACAATTCAAAAACATAAAAAAATCGATTTTCATCTCATTATTTGTGTCCCTACAACTTCAATGTTCAATTTTAGCCTTAGTGTGAAGTATGCACATAACTGCATAATTACTTAAGCTGTAATTTACGGAGCCAGATCAGTGTCAAAAATACAACATTTATAAAATTAAACTCATACATGTGCAGCATGGTTAACATTTACAAAATCCAATGTCTTAATTCAAAACACAATTCGTGAATTCACAAGTAAAGATCATAAAAAGTTTTGGGAAATTGAATTAGATTTGTGTATGTTTCAGTTCTGTTTTGAATTTACGAATTGGATTTGTGTATTTTTTAATCGTGTTTTGAGCTTACGAATTGTATTTGTGTGTTTTTGAATCGTATTTTGAGTTTGCGAATTACATTTGTGTATTTTTGAATCGTATTTTGAATTAACCAATCAGATTTGTGTATTTTTGAGTTCTGTTTTGAATTTACAAATAGGATTTGTGTATTTTTGAAGCGTGTTTTAATTTATGAATAGGATTTGTGTATTTTTGAGTTTTGTTTTGAATTTTTGAATTGTATTTTTGTATTTTTCACGAATTGGATTTGTGTGTTTTTGAATTGTATTTTGAGTTTACGAACAAGATTTGTGTATTTTTGAGTTCTGTTTTGAATTTACAAATCAGATTTGAGTATTTTTTAATCGTGTTTTGAATTTACGAATAGGATTTGTGTATTTTTTAATTTGTTTTGAATTTACAAATTGGATTTGTTTATTTCGACACGGTGGCGCAGTAGGTAGTGCTGTCACCTCACAGCAAGAAGGTCGCTGGTTCGAGCCTCGGCTGGGTTAGTTGGCATTTCTGTGTGGAGTTTGGGTAGGCTAAATTGTCCGTAGTGTATGTGTGTGAATGAGAATGGATGGATGTTTCCCACAGATGGGTTGCAGCTGGAAGGGCATCCGCTATGTAAAACAAATGCTGGATAAGTTGGCGGTTCATTCCGCTGTGGCGACCCCGGATTAATAAAGGGAATAAGCCCAAAAGAAAATGAATGAATGAATGAATCGTGTTTTGAGTTTACGAATTACATTTGTGTATTTTTTAATCATATTTTGAATCTACAAATCAGATTTGTGTATTTTTGAGTTCTGTTTTGAATTTACGAATGGAATTTCTGTATTTTTGAATTGTGTTTTGAATTAACGAATGAGGTTTGAGTAATTCTGAATCGTGTTTTGAAACTTACGAATTGTATTTGTGTATTTTTTAATTGTGTTTTGAATTTTCAAATGGAATGTGTATTTTTCGTATTTTGAATCTAGAAATTGCATTTGTATATTTTTGAATCGTGTTTTAAATTTATGAATTGCAATTGTGTATTTTTTAATCGTGTTTTCAGTTTACGAATTACATTTGTGTATTTTTAAATCGTATTTTGAATTTACAAATCAGATTTGTGTATTTTTGAGTTCTGAAAGCAGATTTGAATTTAACAACTGACAATGCTAATTTAAGTGAATTTAGTGAAAGATCTTGTCATAAGAATACATTTGTAGTACGCACCAGTGTAGAATGATGACACATCAATCGAAAATATGTAAAAGTTGTGTGAAATTCAACATAAATGTTCATACTTTGGCCCCGTTGCAAAACATCTGGAGCCTTCTCACGCCGTAAACAAAAAAACACCAGCAGAAATGTGCGTACACCACTTTGCATACAAAAGTTGTGATCTATAAAAAACAATAAACTCTACATAAACAAATCTAACTTATTGACTTAATTGAACCACTGTAAATCAGCATATGACCATAATTTATATGATTATTAAATATGTATTCTTGTGTACATTGACTTTTATGAAGGTTTTTACTCAAATTTTATAAATCAGACCCCCCTGATCTATGAAATACCAGTGGGACAAATCAGAATGGGAAGCATGGATTATATGCAGTTTTTGCTGTTCACACCATCATGACAAAACAAATCTGAGTCACATGTGGGCATAAAATCCGATTTGGGACATATTTGCCTGCAGTGTGAACTTAGAAAAGCAAAAAATAAGTCTGAAAAGATTGCTATTGTTGACATTCTCTCTCACCCTTAAAAATGACCTCATGAGCTCGACTAAATCCACGCACAGATGGCTCTGTTTATAAGTGAATCGTAGTGTTTACCTCATCTCACACCCACATTATGCAACGCGCCCTTAAATCTACCGGTGTAAACTCAGACATTAGATTTCTACTGTATCAGTCGGAAAAATCTAGACCACCAATACCCCTAATATGACTCAAGTGTTGGATTACCGTCTCTACTTTCCCGTTGGGCTGCAGAAGGGTGACTTATATCTGTAAAAATGCAGTAGTTTTTCCATTAGTCCCTTAGTGGAAATGTGGTAACACCCTCTTTGCAGAACTGCCTCTTAAAGGAATCTGGCGGTGCAAATGAGATCCAATACTATTATTGTCTTTAATAAAAACAGTAAAAAAATAAGTCAAATAAAAATAATTAACTAAATAAACACAAGCAATTAAATAAATATATACAATACTCGACGAATATTTAATTATTTAATTAGGACAGTAAGGTCTGGCTTTGCTTAGACAAAAGTCTTGTCACTGAACATAAATAATGTACAGTGTAGAATATGAAGTTATAGTGCTGTGGAAAAATAATTAATATTAATATAAATAATATTAATAAAATAAAATATAAAATAAAAATGTATGTTATTCAGTCATCTGGAATAGCAAAGAAAGCATTCTTGCACGACTCCCAGAGTGCTTCCTCCATTTTATTCCCGAAATGCTTAATAATGTTCATGCCTGGTCGCTGGACTGGCCAATCCTAGAGCACCTTGACCTTCTTTGCTTTCGGACACTTTGATGTGGAGGCTGAAGTATGAGGAGTGCTATCCTGCTGAAGAATTTGCCCTCACCTGTGCTTTGTAATGTAATGGGCAGCACAAAAGTCTTGATACCTCAGGTTGTTGATGTTGTCATTCACTCTGCAGATCTCCATACTGAATGTAACCCCAAACCATGATTTTTCCTTTACCAAACTTGACTGATTTCTGTGAGAATCTTGCATCCATCTGGGTTCAAGTAGGTCTTTTGCAGTATTTGTGATGATTTGGATGCGGTTATTAAAGTCAAGTTATTATTTGTTGCTGAGTTTTGTCAGGTAGTGTAGTGGACAGATGTTTATAGCATTTCAACATCTCCAGCACAAAACTGGAGTGGATTTAAATTAAGACATTAAAATTGTTAATATCATTAATAATATAACATAAATAATACAATCGAGTTAGGGTTAGGTAAGTTATGAGCCTATGTTGTGAAAATGAGAATAGTTTACACTCTGAAAATTAATTCTGCTGTTTGTTCAAACTACTTATGTAAAATGAACTTAAACAACACCATTCTTGAGATTTTTTTGGGACAACTTTATTGTTTTATGTTCAATCTACTTCAAATTGTACAGTTAACTTAGGTCCCGTTTACTCTAGTGTGTTTTAGTTTTAAAATGGCGTTTTAGCATGAAAACGGTCCGCATCCACACTAGCGGTTCACCCAGCGTTTCTGAACATATCTCCATCCACACTACTCCAGCGAAAACGGATATCATGTGACCATTCGCGCACTCTGGGCATGCGCATTAAAGTATAAACAGGAAGCACGTGTCTCGCTCGGCATTCTAAACAAGGCTTCCGTCACTTGAAACGCACGTGATTAGCGAGTGCTCGAACAATAGCTTGCCTCTTGCGAATATATGCAGCTGTTGTAGTAAAAAAGGCAGAGTTTAACTGCACAATGGCGCCTACAACGGCGCCTCCCATTTTTGTGTCCATGTTGTAGTTTACAGTGAAGGCCGGTCTGCCGTCTTCCGGTGGCGTTATAGTCATGTGATAGGGGCTTGACGAATAAGGGAAGGTTTACGCAATCACCCAAAAGCCCCAATCAAGTAGCGAATCTCTGCAGCCACACCTCCGTTTTCAGATGTGTTCGTTTCCCCCATCAACACTGAGACGTAGCAGCAGCGTTTTAGAATGAAACGGCCTCTCCAGCGTTTTGGTGTGGACGGATGGTGTAACCGTAGCAAAACTTGTGCGTTTTAAAACGAAAACGCACTAGTGTAAACGGGGCCTTAATCGCTTTGTGTTGAATTGTGTGAAACTCTGCATTTGTTTTGCAGTGTATGTAACTTTCTCTTTAAAGAATTTAATAATGTTCGAACTTAGCTCAAAAATACTATCGACTGCATACTTTAGCAAACCTGAACACAATTTTGAGAGCTTCCGATGAACTCTGTAGCCTTTTGTTTCTGTCAGGTTAATCTTAATATTATTTAGCAGAAAGAACTGAGATATCTATGGTGCTTTGTAATGGTCCTTGTATAATGGTTTCCAGTGTTATGTCATTTAACTGTGATTGTGCTTGATGCAAAAAAGGATCTCTCCGTTTGATTGTCTTGGTGTTTAATCATCTGAAGAGAAAGGAAGGCCATTTTTTTCGAGTGGTGTACAGGCCACACAGAGTGAGCCGAGTCTTGAGCCTGGTATTAAAGGATCAGTCGGCGTGCTTTTGTTAGCCAGATGCTGTGAATTAAACGCCGAGGCTGTTTTTCCTGTAAAGAAGGGGTGATTTCCCCCCTATATAAGGCTGTACAAAGTATCCTCAGAGAATTAGGCTCTGGTTAAAAATAGAGAGAATGATCCTAATGAACAAAGAAACTTCACAATAGAACCAAGTTTGCATCCTCTTAGTTACAAATATGACTTTCAGACAATATCATGATATTTGCTTAAAGAGATTCACCCAAAAGTTCACCTTTTAAGACAATATAATAGAGTTTTTTGATGTTATTGTGTCAGTCTTAATGATATATACTCTAGTGTGTTCCAAAACAGTGACAAAATTCAGGTTTAGAAGATAACATCCAAAACTTGCAGTTTGGTCTTCTGACCAATCAAATGCTCTCTAGTATCTGACATGCCCCACCCCCTTCAAGATGATTCTCATTTGTTGGGCTTGAGCTCAATCACCGGTGGTAAAAACTAATCGATATCTGCTTTTTAAGTGTGACGTCACGCAAAGCGAAGTGGGTCCAAGCTCTCTATCAAACTGTATGGGGAGACTCAACAAATGGTAATAATAAACAAAGCAATGTCATACTTCACAATCGCAATATATATACTTCCAAACGCTGCTATTTCCACAGAGTTTCTTCTGTTTCTGTATTTGGGCTTCCAAAGGACACGACACAAAAACAGTTTACAGTTTAATTTTAATTATGCTCCAGAGAATTAGAAAAAAATATATAGCAAGCATTTGACAAAGGAGAACTTCCAGAATCTCTCCCAGTTCAGTGCTGGATTCGGTTAGAACTCTTCCAACTGACGAAGCTTAGGATTGTGAGCCACAACCTGTAAGTGTTTTTATTTGTCAAAATGTATCTAATGCTTGCATAGTTTCTATCGTTAACAGTATGTTGTAGCAAGGACGTAAACAAGGATGTAAACAATAGGAATGCGGTTTGGCACCTCTAACAATTTAACTACAAATTCATATTTATCAGTCAAACCAGGATTGGTGAGCCCAGTCACCAGACATGAACATTATTGAGCATGTCTGGGGTAAGATGAAGGAGGAGGCATTGAAGATTAACCAAAAAATCTTGATGAACTCTGGGAGTCCGGCAAGAAAGCTTTGCCATTCCAGATGACCTAATTAATACGTTATTGGAGTCATTGCAGAGATGTATGGATGCAGTCCTCCAAGCTCATGGGAGTCATACACAATATTAATTATTTTTCTGCTGCACCATAACTTTATATTCTATATTGTACATTGTTCCTGTTCAGTGATAAGACTTTTGTATAAGCAAAGTCAGACCTCACTGTCCTAATTAAATAATAAAAAATTAAGGCATGATCATATTTTAAGTTGGTAAATTAAGCACATTTTAATAATAATAATAATGCATTTTATTTAAAGGCGCCTTTCTTGACACTCAAGGTCACCGTACAAGACATTAAGAACAGTCACAACACAATGTAAAAGTCAAAAAAATACAATACAATTTTAAAAATGCAGTTCAGCTGAAAAGAGTAGGCTGCTTTAAACAGATGGGTTTTGAGTTTGGTTTTAAATTGTGAAAGAGAGTCTAAATTAAGGAGATCAGGAGGAAGTGAATTCCAAAGCTGAGGAGCAGAGTGGCTGAAGGATCTGCTCCCCATGGTGATGAGGCGAACGGGGAACAGTGAGGTGAATGGAAGAAGAAGACCTGAGTGTTCGAGAAGGTGTGGCGATATGGACTAGACTAGTGAGGTATGGCGGAGCAAGATTGTGACCGGCTTTAAAAGTGAGAAGAAGTATTTTATAATTAATCCTGAAAAGGACGGGGAGCCAGTGAAGCTGTTGTAGAATGGGTGTGATGTGACAGATAGAGGGGATTTTGTGATACTACAAGCTGCCGCGTTTTGTACCAGTTGTAGTTTATGAAGAGTTTTATTAAGGAGACCAAACAGAAGTGAATTACAGTAGTCTAATCGGGATGTGACTAAACTATGAACAAGAATGGCAGTTGATTGAGGTGTGAGGGAAGGACGTAAACGAATTATATTGCGAAGGTGGAAATAAGCAGACCGGGTGACATTATTAACATGTGCAGTGAATGAAAGGGTGCTGTCGAAGATGACCCCCAGACTCTTGACCTGAATGGAAGGGGTGATGACAGAATCATCTGTGGGAATAGAAAACGTATGTGTTTTGTTTAAAGTGGATCGTGTACCTATGAGTAAAAGTTCGGTTTTACTCTAGAGGCCTTTGCCTTCATATAAGCCACTTCTGATACCAAAAGGTCAACTAGAAGTTAATTTATTATTTGTTATTTGTTGTAAAACCTGGGTAGGTGACAAGACTTTTGACAGGTAGTGTAGTACATACACTTGCTACTAAATGCATAGCTGTAATTCAGCAGCTTCCCCAAAATCTTGGTCGTCCTTTTATTTCATTATTCAGCAGGATAGTTCGTAAAATGTAAAATATAAAATGTACTCTCTATTTATTGTTCCAAAACTTTATGAGTTGTTTTAAAAAATATTTGAAACCGCCAAACACTATGGGAGTCAATGGCTAGAGGTTTCCAACATTTGCCAAAATCTCTTGTGTTTAAAGAAAGAAAGTAACCCAAACAGGTCTGTGAAAAGTGAAGGTTGAGTAAACGATGACAGAATGTTCAGCTTTGGGTAAACTACCTCTTTACGTCTGGCAGATATTCATAAACACAATGGTGGACATTTGACTAATAATCTGTGAGATTTTCTCCATGTGACAACTAGTCCTGTCTTCCGTAAAGCCGAAACTCAATTAGTTTATGTACTTTTTTGGTATAGTGAAAATAAAGTGGGGCGCCACGGTGGCGCGTGAGTAGCACGTTCGCCTCACAGCAAGAAGGTCGCTGGTTCGATCCCCGGTTGGGGCAGGTCCCGGTTGGGCCAGTTGGCATTTCTGTGTGGAGTTTGCATGTTCTCCCCGTGGTTGCATGGGTTTCCTCCAGGTGCTCCGGTTTCCCCCACAGTCCAAAGACATGCGGTACAGGTGAATTGGGTGAGCTAAATTGTCCATAGTGTATGTGTGTGAATGAGAATGTATGAATGTGTTTCCCAGAGATGGGTTGTGGCTGGAAGGGCATCCGCTGCGTAAAACAAATGCCGGATAAGTTGGCGGTTGATTCCGCTGTGGCGACCCCGGATTAATAAAGGGACTAAGCCGAAAAGAAAATGAATGGATGAATGAAAATAAAGTGTCACCTGCTGACTTTCGTCTAAGACTAAAACTCTCCATTGTTCATTTTAATGTGCTTACTACGTTTTGAAAATGTCAATTGTTCATTGTTAAAGTAAGACCATTATTCGGCCAACATGCTGTTGAGCAATAATGGAGACAGGCAACACATGTACAGTGAGTGTTAGGAGTGAACGCTGACAATAAAACAGTAGAAGCCATCAGCGTTCAGTGTTACACCATAGTGAACTCATAATTGTCTCATAATAGTGTACTATATGTGATGTAGCGCAGTGTTTCTCAACTGGTGGGTCGCAGGAACATTTTAATGGGTCGCAGAGTGTGTGGTCAAAAAAACATAAATTTTTAATTTATTTTGCTTATACCAGACTTTTATTTTTAAAAAGCGTGCGCGACAACAGTTCAGTTTAGCTCATGGTAACTGAACCTTTCCTCACCCTAACCGCTGTTTACAGTATTTGTCGTTTTTACTTTGTAATATGTCTATAATTTGATACATTTTGTTAAATGACAGCAATATAATATTGTTTATTTGTAAGTCTTGGTGATTTTCTTATGATTTATCTGTCACTACTTGTGTATGTTAACAAATAAATACAAAATAATTATAATTCCTAAAATTATATTAGAAAAATTTGGGTCGGGGCTTGATGACCATGCAAAAATGTGGGTCCCATGGCCAAACCAGTTGAGAACCACTGATGTAGCGAATATACATCATGTGCGAATCAGACAATATTTACAGTGTTTGAACAACAAAACTGTTGCAATGCTGGTCATCATCTCTAGGCCTGTCACGATTTCTAGTTTTTTGTTAACGATATATTGCACCAAAATATATAGCGATAAACGATATTATTATAATTTTAAGATGTTTTTAGGCCACTCATTATATAATGCCAGAATGGCAATATAACAGCATCATAACGCAAGTGCACTCTTCAAAAGAACACATCATATTTTGTTCTTAAGAATATTTAATTTAATTTAGTCATTTTAATAATTTAATGATTAGACATTGGAATCAGAATGTGAAAGCACATATCCTAAATAAATAATAATAAATGCTAACAAAAAAAAAAGCAAGGTAAAAAGTAACAGAGGCTGTGATATCTGCTACCAGATCTATTTTCAGTTGTCGGGCACCCACATCAAAATATACTTTAGTCATTTATGGTAAATACTATAGTGTTTTTTAACCATACTGACACTGACACCTCCAACAGAGATAGAGGGGTTGTGCAAACAGCTAAAATGTTGCAAGAATTGGTTTTTACGTATGGGCGATATATATTGCATCACCAAAAATTATTGAGATCATGTCCATGTATTGTGCGATAAGTTGATATATTGATTATTGCGACAGGCCTAATCATCAGTTATTCCATGTGCAGACTCCATTTTAAGTGTTTTTTGAAGATTATTTTAGCCTTTAGTGTTCTTTTTAAAATGATCTTTCGACAACCTCATGATTAATGTATAAAAGTGTGCTGGCAACTAAACAGACAGATTGATGATGTCATTGTTGTACTTAATTGTGACTGGTCCTACATCTAGTACAGAAGTCCTAAGAGGCCATGCATCAAAATATTTGTTATGTCGTGATCACGACTTAATTATTTCGTGATCTTGACATAACAACTCGTTTTCTCATGATCTCAACATAACAAAAAGTTCTGCTTATTCTGACTTCCGTAAGCAAACGCCTATGAAACATCATGGACGAATGCATTCGCTTTTATTTTGACCAGGGACTGAGTCAAACAGAGATAGTTCTATGCCTTTCAGTGATTGACAATTTCTATATCAGTGTCCGACACTTGAGAAGAAGGCTTTCATCTCTCCGCCTTTATCATCGAAGATATAGTGACCCTGAGAGTATCGTCAGTTTCATTGCCAGTCAGCTTGAAGGACCGGGACGTCTGCACGGTTATAGAATGATGCTAGAAAGGTGCCAGAGACCAGAGAAATGGTAAGAGATGTGCAGTTAAGTTTGAGAATAAGCAGAACTTTTTGTTAAATCGAGATCACAAGAAAATTAAGTCTTGATCACGACATAACTTTTTGTTATGTCGAGATCACGAGTTGTTATGTCGAGATCACAAGATAATCAAGTCATGATCACGACATAACAAGAGAGAAACAATATTTGAATGCATTGCCTCTTAGGACTTCCGTAATCTAGAGTGTATTCATACCGAATTACCTTTGTACTTGATGATTTCATTGTTGATTTGGCTTTTACACTGTGTTATGTACAACCGTTTGATTAGTTTTATTTACTATACTACTGCATCTGACATTTAGCATGGTGGCTCAGTGGTTGGCACTGTCGCCTCACAGCAAGAAGGTCCCTGGATTGAGTCCATGCCGGGCCAGTTGGCATTTCTGTGTGGTTTGCATGTTCTCCTTGTGTTTGCTTTGGGTTCCTCCTGGTTCTCCGGTTTCCGCCACAGTCCAAAGACATGCGCTATACAGATAAATTGAATTGGCTGTAGTGTATGTGTGTGAATGCAATAGTGCTTGTTTCCCAGTACTGGGTTGCAGCTATAGGTGAAATGCTTCTCCTGCGAAACCATATGCTGGTTCATTCCACTGTGGCGACCTCTGATAAATAAGCGACTAAGATGAAGGAAAATGATTGAATGATATACAGCAGTATTAGTGCTGGGCAAAAATGAATTACGATTAACGCATTCCAAAATAAAAGTTTGTTTTGACATAATACATGTGAATGTGTACTATTGTATGTCTATTATGTATAAATAAATGCACATATACATAATAAACATATATAATACACACATACTGTATATTGTCAATAAGTAAAAGGAGAAATGAGTTCGAATTATGTGGTAATATGGTGGGGAAAATAACCTGCATTTCCATCATGGCAAGGCATGGCATGTTTTTATTTATATATATTTATATAGCACATTTCATACACAGTGGCAATTCAAAGTGCTTTACATAAACAGAAGTAAAATTAAAGTATAAGAAATGATGAAGAATGATGAGTAAAAACAGATAAAACAGATTAAAATGTGTTAAACAGATTATAAAAGAATAAAAAAGAAAATAAAGACATAATAGTGCGATCTGTCAGATGTAGCACAGTGCATGATGAAATATATTTTGTATGAAAAAAAATCTTTAAGTGTAGGACTTCCTATTTAAAACAAATAAATCAAAACAAACTTTTATTTTAGATTAATCTTTGCCCAACACTAATGTATGGGAGACATGCGTTGGTTTGCAGGCCGAGTGCCTTAGTGTCCCACCAGTCACTGGTATTTGAATGATTCTCTAGCGTAATGTCTAAAATGATGACAAAACAGGTTATTTTGCTCACATTTTAAGATCATAAGGCTGAACGACATGAAATGCTATCAGTCTAGAGACATTTCCCTCTATTTCTCTGGAAAAAATATTTCTTTATCACAATAATTAACCCCAAAAATGTTGAATAATGTTGCGTTTGTGATAAGGAAAAGCGCTAAACACATGCATGCATTTCTTCTGTCTTTCTTTTTACTGAACTAGTCTGCAGTAACAAAAACAGGAGACTCGTTAGATACAAACAGATGGCCAAACAAAAAGTAATGTCCTGATATGTGAGCCTCACACCCAATACACTACAATTACTATGGTATAAATACAGCACATACAGAGAGATCGACTTACCAGTCACTCACCAGTATAATGATGATTTGATCAGCTGTAGTTAGAAATTACGCTGTTTTTGACTTCTAAGGGCTTATGATGCAGTCTCTGTCGCCTTCTTGTGAATGGACAACATCAACCGTCTTTGCTCAGCTCAATGACAGGCTAATGGCCACCGATGTGCTGTCTATCCAAAATTATAAATATTTAAAACAGGCACTATCTTTATAAATAAATTGTATAATTGCAATCAAAACAACTACACTTTCACCTAAAAAAAAAGATTCAAAAGTACACTATTTTGTCCAAAAGCTGCAATATTTGTCAAACTGTAGTGAGTTTATTGATCTGCTGTGACTCTATGTGGGTGGAGTGATACACAAGGGTGAGGAGGCTGTACGAGTTCTGATGTTGCAGAATATCGCACAGCTATCAGCCAATCACATTCGAGAACCAGACAGAACTGTTATAAATATACTCATAATATATATTATAAAATATGCTGTTTGTCTGTGTTGTTGAATGTGTGATTATAATTATCGTCACAGGCCTGTTTTCCTGCTGACTCTTAATGAATGTAAATCAACAATAGCTGCTAACCCTTCAGCAGACGCTTGAAAACAGCTGTGGGTCCTGAGCAGCAGCCAGACACACACGCACACACATACACACACTTTATTTAGTGAGAATAGAGGCTGGCACGAGCCTACAGTACCTTTCAGTCCTCTCTTCTGTCCATCCATCCGTCCATCCGTGGTCCCACAGGGTCGTTTAGGGTCTTTGAGGCCTTTCTGGCAGGCTGTTCTCTGAGCTAATTAGCTGTAGCAGACAAGAATATTAACTGTAGCTGGAGGGAAAAGGCGGTGTAATTCTGACACAAAGACTACATAATCAAGCATGGCTGTTTATTTTGTGTTGACGCTGATGATGATATTAAAACAACAGGTCACTCATTTGCTCAGTATTTATTTAAAAATCATAAAAAGGGAAGAAAACTTTTAATATTGTATTTATTGATTGTAATAAACAATCAACCTGTAACTGTTTTGATTCTAGTGTGATGGAAAGTTGGCTGAGATTTAAATAAGATTCAAGTTCAAAGTCCAAAGACAGCTTAAATGAAAGTGCAACAAGTTCTTGGTCCCTTTTTAGTCGACTCAGAAGGGGTTTTAAAGAGAGCCCAAGTGTATTATTAAGGCCCAGACTTTGTATATGCCTGAGAGAAAATAATAATAATAATATTAATTTCATGTCAGATAATGGAAGATTGCTCGCCCTTTACTATTTCGAAGGTGTTTTGAGTGTCTTTCTTCTGTTGAACACAGAAGAAGACGGTTTGAAGAATGTTGGTACCTAGTAGCCATTGACTTCCATAGTAATTTTTTCCTCTACTATGGAAGTCATTGGTAGGGCCAGACATTTTTTTTGCTATTTCTGCGGAGTAGTTTGTTAAAAATCTGTGGATTTATGCGGAATAATTTTGGGAGTATCATAACTAAAACCTTGATATATGAAATAAATGTAATACCCTTTTAACTTTTATTGAATGTTTACAATGTGAATCCAATTAGATCCACTTTATTTGGTAAACAAAGCAAGTCTCTCATATAAAATCTCTACTAATAGACAGAAAATATGACTTTACAAACTGTATTGTAAATTAATCATATGAATATTTTCATATTAGTCAATAATATTACTGAAATTAATAAAAAAATGAATAAATATAAATTTACACACATTTACTCAAGTAAATAAACAGAATCAATGATGAGCTAAAAATCTGCGGAAATCTGCGCGCACAGATTCCGCGTGGCCCTAGTCATTGGGTACCAGCTACTGTACCAACATTCTAAGTTCACCCCATTTTAAAATAACACCAGAGTTGGCAATTTGCACTGCAGACAGTTTCTTGTCTTGGTACAACCCTTAAAGGGTGACGAAACACCAAAACACGTTTTTTGAGCTGTTGACAGTCATATATGTGTCCCACACTGCTATAAACACTATGAGGACACATATAATTGACTAAAAAGTGAAAACTGGTTGTTTTTGCGTTATTTCGAGCAAATTCGTTCTTCCGGTTTTAAACGAATTTTTGAAGCTGCGTCAGGCCGATGAGATCCTTGCGTGTATTCCAGCGTGGGGAGTGGACGCCGCGTTAACCAATCAGGAGCTTACTCTTGTGGGGGTGTGATTATGACGTAGCGCCTGTTGTTGATGCCCCGAGGGAAAATCCTTCTGCCGACAACAGTTCATCAAACTCGGCTCGGCTCAGTCAGAAGCACCGCTGAAAGCTTCCAATATCCAGGTTCAGTTTCAGGAGGAGTTTATGAGCTCACAGAGCTGTGTGCACCTCTGAAATAATCTAGTGGACTCAGACACAGCTCAAAACGAATCAACGCTGTTTATCAGCCTTCATAAAGCACATAAACACAGTTATTCTCTCTATAAAACCCCTGTTAGCCATTTAGCAATAAAGCTACAGTCACCAAACCATAGACAGAATGCACGCTAATCCGAAATAAAAGAGAAAGTGCCGTTAAAGTCAACAAATTAATAATTTGGCAAATAATTTGATTACTGATGTCCATGTAAACACTGTCTGTGTGAAAATGAGCGCGTGCACAAATGGAAACTCCCTTTTTTATGCAAAACCTTCCGTCTTTCCCCTTCCCTGACTCCTACCTAAACAGAGCTGGACACACCCACTTTACTGAGCTTTTCCAAACTAGAGGTGTGAAAACACCACGCTGAGAGCCAAGAGCCAAGAGCTGTGAACTCTGTTAGCGAAGCAGTCATTGCATGAAAACAACAAAAGGGAGCAAATGTGTTAAGATGGACTTTTTACCTGAGTATTCCCAGACACATTCATTCAGCTCGGCCAATGTTGGATTGTCTGCGCCAGCTAGGTTTCTGTGTGTCTACCAAGTTTGGCACTAGTTGGAGCCATTTATTGGGTTTTGGGGCAATTAAGCAAGATGAGTGACTGTCTGTTGGCGTTGTCTTGAGAGAGGACATCAGCCATTGGACATAAATTGCAGTGTAGAATAGAGTAAACGAAATAAAAGCTGACAGTTCCTCTCATTCAGGAGCAGAACGCACAAACCGGTTGACAGAGTTCAGCAAGTTACTTCAAAAATAGAACCCATTACTTTTTATATCACTATTACTAGTTACAATATTACTGGCCCTGAAATGTAATGCATCACACTACTTTTGAATGACTTTTAAGTTACTTTCAGAAAAATAACCACAAAAGTCTAACTCTAATTCCCAACGTTGGTTTTGCTGTTAATTATAATTATTCAGTGAGATTTCTTGTTTGCACAAGGAGTCTGACAACAGCCAGTGCTCCACACAGAGATCTGCTCATGTGACAACTTCATTCATTCTCCTTCGGCTTAGTACCTTATTTTTCAGGGGTCACTACAGCGGAATGAACCACCAACTATTCAGGCATATGTTTTACACAGCGGATGCCCTTCCAGCGAATTGGGTATGCTAAATTGTCCATAGTGTATGTGTGTGAATGAGAATGTGTGGATGTTTCCCTGAGATGGGTTGCGGGTGGAAGGGCTGCGTAAAACAAATGCTGGATAAGTTGGCGGTTCATTCCGCTGTGGCGACCCCAGATTAATAAAGGGACTAAGCCGAAAAAAAAATGAATGAATGAAAATTATTATGTGGCTTTACACAGTCAGTTGAATTTTTTTTTACAATTATCAGATAATATGGCATGCTGTGTGCACTTAATTGTGTTCACAAACCATTGAAGTTGCCTCAATGTGTTACAACAGAGTTTTTTAAAGACTAAACACTTTATTGATATCGTTTACAACCACCCACATAGCAAAAAATCTCTGGCCCAGCTCTGGCCCACACAATCAGGTTTTGCTTGGCCCACATGCCGCAGTGAATTACGGTACATGACTGGACCAAGTCTAGCCTCCAGACAAGGGCCAAACTAGGACCATATTTGGGCCAACACTCAGCCAAAATAATCACCCATAATTGGGCCTGACCTGGGCCAGATATGTTGGTGTTTCACGACTGCAAGGGAATCGATAAAACCATTAATCATTGCGCTTTATGCATACTATGGCCATGCTTTTCCTCAAAGTGACCTGATTGGTAGAATTTATTTTCTTTACTTAAAAATAATAAAAATGTATTTTAAATGTGGGTCAAGACTGACCAAACTGACATGGCCCACATATCAATTACTAACATCTGGGCCAAATACTACATTTGACATCTGGCCCAAATATTGTGTGCCGTAGACCTGTCACGATATCTATTTTTTGTTGTGCCAAATATTGCACCAAAATATATTGCGATAAACGATATTATTGTTATTTTAAGACCATTTTAGGCCACTCATTATGTAATTTCCCGAATGGCAATGTAATAGCATCATAACGCAAGTACACTCTTCAAAAGAACACATCATATTTTGTTCTTAAGAATATTTAATTCAGGCATTTTAATAAGTTAATGATTAGGCATTGGAATCAGAATGTGAAAACGCATATCCTAAATAAATAATTATAAATGTTAAAAAAAAAATTGCAGGGTAAAAAGTAACAGAGGCTGTGATATCTGCTACCAGATCTATTTTCAGTTGTCAGGCACCCACATCAAAATATACTTTAGTCATTTATGGTATATACTACAGTGTTTTTTTTAACCACACTAACACTGACACCTCCAATAGAGATAGAGAGGTTGTGCAATCAGCTAAAATGTAGCAACAATTAGTTTTAACATATGGGCGATATATATTGCATCACCAAAAATTATTGAAGTCATGTCCATGTATTGTGCGATAAGTCGATATATTGATTATTGTGACAGGCCTAGTGTGCTGCCTTAAAGACGGTGCCACCTCTGCCAAACCAGGGCCATGTTTGGCCCACATGCTGTATGCCAGTGCCGGATGAATGCCTGCTCTACCAGATTTATGCCAAATCTGGGCCAGAATTCTTTGCAACTAGGGCAAGCACATGTGGTCAGAACTAGAACGAGTCGCACGTAGTGAAGTATTACGCGTTTCTCCCAAAGAAAAACCCGTCTAAGCAAAATGATAGCAGGCTTCTGTTGCTCCACTGACACTCGCCTCTTTTCCCTTGTTTGGTAACGGTTTGGTAACTCTCGGTCGGTACGATGACACGTTAACAAAATGGCGAGAGTTGGCCACCCCTACCTGTAGCTTCATTTGCACTCTTAAGAAACCTATGTGTGACGTCACGGATACTACGTCATACCTGTCAACCCTCCCGTATTTCCCGGGATTCTCCCGTATTTTACAGTTCTATCCCGCTATCATCCCGTAAATGTATTTTCCCGTATTTCTCCCGTATTTTTTAGTCGTTCTCCGACGGGTGTCAATAAACATTAAAGAGCCGATCCTCCCTATACGCAACCCATACCGCCGAACCACAAGAGGCCGCCCTTGTTCTTAAATCTGTTGGAATCTGTCTGTGCTTTCGTTTTATTTAGGCATGAAACACTTTGAAATAAACATAAAAACGGCGGGATTCCCTTTCCTTTTCATTACAGGTGCCGTTGCTCCTCCTATACAATCCTCAAAACAGCCATAAAGTGGTGCGTGACTTTCAGCTGACGCGTCCGTAGTGATAAACAGACGCTGTCTCCCAAACGGATTCTGTACACTCGAGTAGAAGCATAGCGAAAGTGGATACTGGGTTTTGGGTGCGTGTCTGAACAGACATACACACATAATCAATAATAATAACATCTAAAGATGTCGATCTTGATGGTTTTTTTTTCAAACACAACTAATTTTGTCCTAAATGAGCATAAAACTTTAGGAAAGCAATGGAATGCCGTCATTATAACGATAGATGTAAACTTCTGTTATTTATAACAGTGACGCCTCTGTTATTTAATGTAATCAAACAAAAAAATCTAAATAAATGAGATTCATTCACTGCTCTTTATTCAGAATGTGTAAATTATACAGTGAGGAAAAGATGAATAAGATTTGATAACTTGATCCTATTTCTTTATAACAGCTAATTTTAATAAGCTAAACTGTTTGCCAACGTATACTATAGAATTTTCTTTTGTAAATAATAATATAAAAAATTATTACTGACCGTTTAACTGTTTATTTACTGTGAAACAGCTCCTGAATGACATATATAAAAAGGAGGGGGGGGGGGGGGGATGGGGGGGTTGATCCTTTATTTTCACATCCCAATGTTGACAGGTATGTACTACGACCATAACTTGTACAGTCAAAATTCTATGGTTTGGCAAAAAGGATTAGTGAAAAGTTCCCGGTGTGCACCGCCCTTTACTCCCAACACTGCTGGTTGACTGCAGTATGTTGAGGAACAACTTTTTAGTCCAGTCATCACAGTCTGCTTTTATCGCCACATGTTCTTTGCTGTCAGTTTGGCATGTCACAGCCTTTAAAGTTTCCAGCAATTACGATAGTACTGTTTCAGCAGCGTTACAGAAGAACTGTAAAATCACACTCTTCGATAACAAGCAGCGCATACAAAGACCTTCATAAAACCTAACAGCCCAATTCCCCCGCTTTTATAGCTTCACAATCAGCATTTGTGACCAGTATCTGTGTACTGATTAACTCATAGTGCCACTCATTGTCCATTGGCTCTTTTGTCTGATGTATTGTGTCAGTATTAGTCTGTGCGTCTGTTTGGAGCACAAGGAGATGGAGTCACAGGTTGCTTTGGCATCTTCATCAGTGAACAGTGACTGCTCAGACTGGCTGGCTGGGCTCTCTGCCCTCATCATTGTCGTGCAGTGCATTATGGGAGCTTTCAGGATCTCGGCAGCGGCCAAGGTGACAGCTGCGAGAAACTCCAGTGCGGCCCGAGCTCTGTGCGCAGATGGCGTGGACGTGCATGTGGGTGTTGCTCACTTTGGCCAGGAGATGTGTTTGTGAATCCAGATGTTATTCTGACTGTACAAAAGCACCAGAGCACTTAATTACTCAACGAGTGAGGAGAAAAGAAACCACTGTTGAAAAATAACTTGTTTTGTAGAGACACAGCTCAATTAAGAAGTTCATGTCATTTGATGACAGTATCCACATATTTGATATCCCCCAATGTCGTTTGTTTATATGTATTTTACTGTATTTTGTTTGTATTTGACATTCTTCCCACTCTGGGACGCTATGGGGCTTTTATTTTGACAGTATTAGAACACACATAGTGAGCTGTTTAACAATTGATTCAAAATCAAGCTTGTTGGTCAACTGATTTATATGTTAGATTTGGGGACAAAGGCAACTTTTAGAGTCTCTTACTATATTATCAACAGGTAAGATTAAAAAAAAGTTCAACAAGAGTACACAAAAGGGTTAGGTTGAGAGATGATGCCATCATCTATCGCCAATGGCCGATAGACATCACAATGCTGAGCCGGCATCGCTGATCCTCCCCCCTGCTCTCATCACAAACCTGCTCGTGAAAATTAAACACTTAGGCCCCGTTTACACTAATATGTCTTAGTTTTAAAATGGCATTTCTGTGACCACACACACTGGCATCACGTGACCGCACACACTGTCATGCGCTCGTCTGAGCTCCAGAGAGCAGTGCACGACGGACAGTTTATTAAGGATGTACCTCTGGATCGCATCTCACTACAGTTGTTAAACGTGATATTTAATTAATCTTGTCTCTAACAACTCTTGGTCTTTTGAATCTATCAGATAACGCGTCACAGCATCAGTACACTGCTTCAAACTTTCACTTTCATGCTTGTACTTAGTAATGTTAGCGTAAACCTCAGATACTGTTGGCTGGTTCCTGTTGGTTGTGCATCTTTTTACCAACCAAGTTTGTCGACACCATTATAACGACACAGATCACTCTGCCTATTCATGCCAGAGTCTAGCGGAAAAGTGATTGACAGGTGGTAATGTGTGTCACTTTATTATTTATGATTTGGTTATGGGTAAAACAAAGATTATGCGGGTCAGGCAGTTAAAACGGAAGGCTACAAATGATTAATTCGATATTAATTAATGAATTATTCCTAAATAATTAAATCACTGCCGCCTATGACGACGATGCCATCGTCCATCGCAATGTTTCACATTAGAAATCGTACAATGCCAAATTGGTCGACATCGCCCAACCCCCGTACACAACACAACTACTAAATGGAGTTAACTTGTTAACAAAGGTTTGGTAGCAGAAACACGCCTCACTTTGTCTCCTTAACCAATCACATATTCCCTAAAAATTTATTTAAGGCAGACCAGCCCTCTAGCACCGTTCTTCTCGTTCGCTCAAACCCTCCCTCCCTCTCTAGACATAGTGCTAGACATAGTCTATAAAAGTGTTTTCGAACATTAGCAAAGTGTACCAAATGCAGAGAAAAACCAAATGCAGAGATGCATCTAACGCACAAGGTAAATTATACCTGGACAAGAGCACTAAGCCACTGCTGACAAGTCATCTCTTCCAAAACAAGTTGACAACTGCCATATACTGGCCTGGAACACGTACAGTAATACAGAATTTTTGGCCATTTTTGTGTGTATTTGTAAACACAGATTGTTTTGAAAACATTCTGTAGAAGTGTCATTTTGAAAAACTTTTCAGCTTTTGGCTACCAAGTTATTGTGTAAAAAGTAGCCACCAGGGCGGTTAACACAGAGTGAGTTTTTCCTTTCCAATGTGCTACTTTTCTATACTTTTCAGTGTAAACACATGCTTTTTATTTTATTTTATTTTTTTTAGGAAGAATATATACATATGTATATAGACAACATGTATAACAGTCAAATTATGCAAATAACAGATAAATGTATCAGATAAAAAGGGGAGAGAAAAAAAAAGTCAATCAGTGGTAAAGAGTAATAACAATGATAGTAATAATGACAGTAAAAAAAAGGACTACCGTAATAACTGACAATAGCTACCATAATAATAAAATAATAATAATAATAATTACCTGTACTAAACCAACTACTGTTGCATCACACTACCACATCAACAACTACTACAACTATGATGTCTACCACTACTGATACCACTACAATGACTACTACTACAACAAGGTCTACTACTACTGATACCACTACAACAATGACTACCACTACTGATACCACTACAATGACTACTACTACTACAATAATGTCTACTACTACTGATACCACTACAAAGACTACCACTACAACGACTATTACTATTGATACCACTACAACGACTACTACCATATTGTCTACTACTACTGATACCACTAAAACAATAACTATTACTACTACTGATACCACTACTACAATGACTACTACTACGACTACTACTGATCCTACTACATCTGCTACCTACAACTGGAACTACTACATCAACATCTATCACTACCGCCACTGAAACTACAACATTAACGACTGCTACTTCCAACATCTACTCCTTACGACACAACTATTACTACTACTACCACAACATACTACTACTACACCAATAAAGTCTACTACTACTGTAAACACATGCTTGAAGGACATATGTGATTGTTACACTTGCATTTTTGGATGTGCTGCGTTTTTTTTAGACACTGTCAAGTTAAATAACTTCAACTTTTCCACTCAGCACTGCTCATCACTGTCAGTACCAAAGCAGCAATTGAAAGAAGCTGGAAGTGGGCAAGCGCAACTGTTTACAGGTGCAAGGTGACTGTGTCGGCATACCCTTGTGCTTTAAGCTTTTTATTAAACCATTCCAAAGCACTGCATCTCACTTTTTTTAAAGGAAAAGAACCATTCTGTGTGAATGAACCTGAAGTTTGTCAAAATGTAGCTGCCTCTTCATTTTGCAGTCAGAGAGGGCCCATAAAACTGGTCCTCGGAGTGTGCTATTCACACTACATATGAATAAGATTTTCTCCTCTTTCTGTTTAATCATCTGTTTAAATGGTTTGGCTTCTGAGACTCTTAAGACGTAATGACCCATGTCTGCAGAGAGTCATTTCACTTTACATTCTTGTTATCTGCTCATGTCTGCCGTCTTGCTTATGTGAGTTTAGTCCATGGCCGTTTCCACCTCATGTTGCGAGCCAGCAGGGGAGTTCAGCCATCTCTCAGATGGACTCGCTGCAGTGCACAGAGGTCAACTAACTGTCTGGTTGTTTGTACTTCATCTTCAGTTATATAAATTCAGTGAAAAAATGGTTTTCATTAGAACAAGTACTGTTATACTATATATTGATAAATCTACATAATATCAAAAATTCAAAGCCATTTTAATATTCGTTAATTTAAATCAAGTTTAAATTAGATGTTATATTGCTCACCATTTGTGAGAAAGGGTATAGCAACGACAAGATTATTAATTCCTTAATTTTCCTTCAGCGTAGTCCCTTTATTCATCAAGGTCGCCACAGCGGAATGAACTGCCAACTTATCCAGCATGTGTTTTACACAGCGAGTGCCCGTGCAGCTGCAACCCAGTACTGGGAAACGTCAATACACACTCATTCACTACAGCCAATTTAGTTTATTCAATTCACCTATAGCGCTTGTCTTTAGACTGTGGGGGAAGCCGGAGCACCCGGAGGAAACCCACGCAATATTGGGAGAACACACGAGAACTCCACACAGAAATGCCTACTGACCCAGCCAAGACTCAAACCAGCGACCTTCTTGCTGTGTGGCGAGAGTGCTAACCATTGAGCCACCCCAATAAGATTATACAGCAGGTAAAATAAGTATTAATCGCGTTATGGTTTTTCAAAGTAAATTTCTAAAAGAGAAAAACCCAAACAATCGAAACATGCAAATAAATCAGAAAATGATGTTATTTTATGTGTAATAACAATGGAATGAGACGAGGAGAAAATATTGATCTACTGAAATGCATTTTATGCCTTGCATAAAATAATTGAATTAATTTAATAATGAATAATATTCATTTACACAGGACTGCTGAAAAACCACTGAGAGATTTCAGCTGCTGTCCGGGCTTGCCATGTTTTTGTAGACTTCCCTTTCTTCATGTGTTCAATCACACATTACCACACATTACTTAACTTCTATAATAATGTGTGTTGCTCTCTTTCTATGTATAGATTTCTTGTTGCTGACATCTGGTTAATAAATTCAGTCAACAGTACCTTTAAAATTATGGCACCTTTGTACACTTTACAATAACATTACAGGAATAATGATGTGTTCATATGTAAACAATTCATTGCTTTAGCTTGCCGGCAGCTAGCTAGCAACTCTCACATGGTCGCCCACTGGAACTAAGCAGGGCTGCGCCCGGTCAGTACCTGGATGGGAGACCACAAAGGAAAGCTAGGTTGCTGCTGGAAGTGGTGTTAGTGAGGCCAACAGGGGCGCTCAACCTGCGGTCTGTGTAGTTCCTAATGACCCAGTATAGTGAAGGGGACTCTATATTTATCAGTGAGCTCTGTCTTTTGGATGAGATGTTAAAGCGAGGTCTGTGGTCGTTAAAAAATCCCAGGATGTCCCCGGCATCCTGGCCAGATCTGCCCATTGGCCTATGTCCATCCCCATATCATAATTTGCTTAATCACTCTGTCTCCTCTCCACCAATCAGCTGGTGTGTGGTGTGTGGTCTGGTGCAATATGGCTGCCGTCGCATCATCCAGGTGGATGATTGTGTAAAGCGCTTTGAGTGTCTAGGAAAGCGCTATATAAATGTAAGGAATTATTATTATTATTGTGAACTAATGATGAGTTAATGTATGCGCTAATCATGAACTAACTTTAACTACAACATGACTCACAGGAGTTCATACGTGAATAACGGCTGCCTTAATTACTTGTTAGTACACGCTTGTTTGTTAATTAATGTATTAATCACCACATTAGTTCATGCTTAATTTAACTATCATGAATTATATCGTGACTTGAACCCATTGTTAACTACTCATGAACTCCTAGTGCACAACCGTCTAGTGCGTTTGTACTGAATAACAATAGAAAAGTCAAATAGTACATATTAAAGTCACGACATAATTATACATTAACAGCTCACGAGTTCATGATGGTTACCTTTAGCTTAAACTTAAATGTTAATTAATACATTAATTAACAACATATGCTAGCGAGTAATTAAGATAGCCGTCATTCACACATGAACTCGTGACTCATGCTGTAGTTAAATTTAGTTCATGATTAGCGCATGCATTAACTCATCATTAGTTGATAAAAAATTAATGTTTAGTGTACATAATATTACATCATTGTTCATGTAGTGTTATTTTAGTGTTACCAAAATGTTTTCTGAAAAAAAAAAATGGTTTCGTGTTAAATACTTTTTTTTACTCGCTGTATATTACAACATAATTTTTGGCTTTCTATAAATCGTCCTTTCTCTGTTTCTCTGTCTTGTTCTGGTGCTGAGTATCTCTCCTTCCATGTTTCTGAGACTGTCTTTGTGCGTCTGTGCATGTTTATTAGGTCAGTTGGTTGTGACACGTCATGCAAAGGAGTCCTGAGTGTGTATTATCAGATCTCATCTCTATGGGCCGCTTTCAGAACGGTGAGAGCTGGACAGCATGTGACAGCAGTGAAAACATCACTGCGGGGAGTGTGTTTTAAAGGGATAGCTCGCCCTAAAATGCAAATATGAGTTTCTTTTCTCTGTTGGACTCAAAAGAAAATATTCATTCATTCCTTCATTTTTGGCTTAGACCCTTTATTAATCTGGGGTCGCCACAGCAGAACGAACCGCCAACTTATCCAGCATTTGTTTTACGCAGCGGATGCCCTTCAAGCCACAACCCATCCCTGGGAAACATCCAGACACACTCATTCACACTCATACACTACAGAAAATTTAGCCTACCCAATTCTCCTGTACTGCATATCTTTGGACTGTGGGGGAAACCGGAGCACCCGGAGGAAATCCTCACGAACACTGGGAGAACATGTAAACTCCACACAGATGTGCTAACTGACCCAGCCAGGGCTCGAACCAGCGACCTTCTTGCTGTGAGGCGACAGCACTACCTACTGCGCCACCGTGTTGCCCTTAATAGATCATATTTTGTTTAATTTTAATTACTAGCTACGCTTCCATTCACTTATTTTGATGCACATTTTGGATATAATTTGGATGTGCTGTGAAAACTTTATATTTATGACTTTATATTTATGATGATAAAGCAAATATGCTTTTTGCTAAAGTCATCATGAAACCACTATTTATTAATTTATTTATTTATTTATTGTAATTAACATCTGTTTTTAAGAAAGATCCATTTTGAGTAGTCTTTTTGCTGATGAAGCTCTATCTCCCTGGAAGGCTTACTATAATGCTAATTGAGATGCTATCGTATAATGTATTTAGATGGTAACTATCTTTTAATGTTCTAACATTACAGCATAATTACTCTCAACCATAAGAGCATAATTAAAACATAATTATCAGCATCATTAGGGGATAACGTACAGTCAACCAGTCATTATCGCAAAAGTGAACCCAGCGGATTACTCAGGACGTGATTATCAAAAAATGAAGTGCTTACATAACTAAAATAAACGAAGGGATATGAAATATTAATTTATTTTAACTTTTTTTAAATTTGAGAATGATACAAGAAACATCAAATTACCCAAGATTTGCACAAATTTATTAGATAGGACTGAGAACTATAAAGTCCGACCCCTAAATATTGAATCAAAATAAATATTCTAACACAGGCTCATTGGAAATACATGCCTAAAGCCTCATTCAAACTACAAGCGACTCGCAGCGACAAGCGACTGTTCAGTTCAACAAAGAGTGAGCGACATCCGGCGAGCTCCGTCTACTCGAGCGACACCGTTGGCGACCAGGTGGGCACATCGAGCGACGAGATAAAGTTGAGACTCCTTAAACTTTATGCAAATGAAGAACGACTTTCTTGAACCAATAGGATGACCATTAGAGTTCACGCGATCCTCTCTCAGCTCGCTCGGAGGCCGGTTGTATTCGTGTTGCATATATCTACACAGACCTGCGTTTGAAGCAGGTCGCCACCCAGAGCGACAGCCAGCTAAAAAGTCGCTGCAAGTGTGAATGAGGCATAAGGGGTTGTTCACATATCGCTTACTTCATCGTTTTCAACGTTTTCTCAGAGAATGACAACCTGACAAACCATTGCTTCAGCTCTGATACAAGTTTTATTTATGAAATAAAATGTCAATTTCCGAAGTAGTTAGTCTACCGCTGTTATTGAAATGTGTATATTAAAAAACACAGTATGAAGCTGATTGGTTAGTTGTAGCAAAGACTATAGAAAAGACAAGGCATGTGACTCTTATATAAAGTGTAAGAGTCAATACGGCGAATGAAGCCCTGCCTACTAGTACAGTGGCCAATCATTGATTGCTATAGATTGGTGTTTCTCTGGGGGACAAGCTCGGACCACACGTATGCTTTTACAACAGTTTTTGTGGTCAATAAACACACTGGAATCTCATCGAATACTTGCTTCACAGACACAAGAAATATATCCACATAAAGCTTGAAATCTACGTTTAAATGAACCAAGTGCACTTGAAAACACGTTTTTTGGGTTTGTAATCTGTATGAAACGAATGTGAGGTACAGTCCGTCCTGTCAAATGCACATCACATGACAGCAGAAACTACTCAAAATGTCCACAAACTTGTAAACAAAGTGTCGCTGTTATTTCTGGAGGAGATTCGTATTACTTCTGAAGACTAGCGCGATCTGATAAAGCATTATACAGAGGATGATAATGTGTGACATGGCCATAAATGAGGTTGGTGTCGTGATCTTGTTCATTTCAAATGCGAATTAGGTCGGGCAACCTGAAAAAAAATTTGTTTCAGATTTTTGTTTGATTCGAACGTTTAAAAACAAAACGTTTTTAACAGTTGACACGGTTATTTAATTTCGACAGTTGAGACAGTTGTTTAGTTTTATTAGTGATTCCAAAAATGTAATGTAATTGTAAGCTTGGCAATCCTTTTTGGAGAATTTGATGTTTATGTTAAATGCTTTACCTTAAGGCGACTTTGGTTGTAGCTACATGATTTGCGGTACGCTTGCGAAATTGAGATGTTTACAACTAGGAGCGCCTGGAAAACGTTGCTCCCTATTTGCAAACTTGTGTGTGCAAATAACTAAAGTAAACTAAATGACTAAAATCAACATTTTTTGCAAACCGCAAAAATGCACGTAATCATATGTTTGATTGCAGTTTCTCTGTAAAATCAATGCAGTGGGCCGTAATCCCAGACGAGCCCCCATATGTTACAAACTGTCCTGCTCTACAGTCTGGAACACAATCAAAAGTCCACGCCGCCAGTTAAATTAGTCAAAAAAGGAATATTTAATAATTTAAACAAGCATCAAATACAAATAAATAATCTTTTAACCAAACAAAATGCCTGGTGCTGGAGGAGACTGATCAGGCAGCCCAAGTCAAGTGAAAAACACAAGCTTCTCTTTTATCATGCACTTATCACCGGCAAAGTGACACACTTGTAATGCACTCCAACCTGCGCACATAAGGAACAAGTGATCTCAAGACAATAACGCTATCTAGTGGACATCCCAGCACTAGCAAAGAAAAGAAAAGAAACCCAAAACAGTAGTATGATGCAACAACTTCAGTTCCTTTTCACAGTAATGATAATTACAGGGACATGTTATCGACAAATAAAGGGTTATTTTGCGCAGTTCTTTGCACAACACCAAATAAACACCACAAAACTGCTTAACTTTGTCTCTGGTTTGTATGGAACTGGCTTGGCTCACCTACTGTATATATCTCCATAGGGTAAGGTTTCAAGAGTGGTCAGTTTGTTCGGTAGCTTACTTTGCGTGGTGTTGGAGTGTGTTTAAGTCCAGTGGAGTACAGTTCCATAAAAGCAATCTGAAATTAAGGTAAAATGATATGGGGTCGCTTTTGAAAACACTATTGATTGGTGAGTGGTTTGCTAGATGATCTGACAAGCTTCTTGTGTACATGTACTTGAAACAACTAAATAACTTTATTTCAGATGAAAAAAAAAAATTGATAGCACCCTCTAGTAGATTTTTCTATTATCTGAACCGTGCAATGAAACGTAACCGGAGCATCTTATTTTATGATTTGCTAAAATGTAGACTGAGGCACATATTTTCAATGAGTCTGGGCTGAAATATTCAGAGAACTGTGGCAGTATTAATACATCATCTGGTGGGGGAAAGAGAGGTAGAAAGAAATGGACTTCTCGCTAACACACTGCTGTTTAGTTTTGGGTGGAAAAGAGAATAAATCAGCTTAACTGTACAGCATTTAAAGGATTAAACTCTGATAACCCAACACAGATCGGCCGCTGTATTAAAACAAATCTACCATAAACTTCTAAAGGTAGTAGATCAGACTCTCAGAATGAATTTTATTAAGAACTAACAGGTTTCATGTGATAGATTGCAAAAAATGCTTTTCTTACGTATAGTTTTTTCTAGACAGGCAAAACATAATGTCTTGTTAAATAATCTAAATAATCTGCTAATGGGGTTAGTAAAATAATCATGCTTTCAGCTTGTCTATTGCGCAGTCTTTGTTCCTAAAAATAGCAATGCGCCAACAATGCGCACCTCTTTTCTAGACCGGAACACCCATAAGTCTACAAAGTGGGCAAATGGATTTGCTATTTAAACAATGTGGTGGAAAATGTGATAATAAAGGTTGCGCTTGTCTGATAAGCAACACGTTTTGCTCTTTACTGCGCCGGGTGTATGATAGGGCCAGTATCTGTTTGCTTTAAGAATTTAAGAATTTTTAGACATTTAGACTACAAACAAGACACAAACTCTAAATAAGAAAAAAAATCCAAGTTTGTTTGCAGTGACGTTTAATCATTTATTACAAATGTAAGGGTTTGGTCAGGATGAATTTTCGGTGGTATGTTTTTAGTCTACAGTTACCAATTTCTAAACTTCTCATATTGTAGTATTGTATTGTATTGTAGTATTGTGAGTCATAAAACCCTTATATTTGACTGAACGTTCAAAATTAAAGAGAAATTCCTCAAAATGGTTACAATTTAGAATTTTTTAACTTTTATTTAAAATGAAAAAGTATTTTGTTTCAAAACTGTATGAATTTATTTTGTTTGTGGAATGTGAAAGATTGTATTTTCATGTCTCAATATGTTTACCATGTTTTCACATGTCATTTTTCATATGTCATGTAATTTGTTTCCCCTCAGTCCATGTCCACACGTTTTCATTTTTAAAAAAATTCTCTCCGTTTCGGGCTTCCATACACACTGACATGCCATGACAGAAAGAATTGGAATAGCGTGGTCTGAATAGTGTGGACATGGAGCCTATTTAGATGATAATGCATTATCCTGATTAGTGTAGCCTCATACTGTATAATAAAAGTCTCCGGAGTTTGCTTCTCAAAATGTTGTTGTTTGGCCATAGTCGATTTTACATGGCAAATGACAGATCTTTCTTTTTTGGTGAACTCCCTTCTCAAACATGTTGTATTCAAAATTATACAAATTTATCATAATTACAAGGTCGTGTGATTGGATAACGCTGAAAAAAAAGTTGGGGAACATTGCAAAAAATTCTTACTTAGGGTTTTTGTCTTGTTTCTAGTCCAAATATCTAAATATCTATACCCCCATGGAAGATTATTTAGCTATTTTCTTTTACATTTTTTGGTAACACTTTATTTTGATGGTCCATTTGAGTATCAGTAGACTGTCTGCTTAATATCTGTTGATACTGACATTCAACAGACATTTAACTGACTATAAAAAAACTTACATGTCAACTTACACTAACCCTACCCCTAACCCCAACCTAACAGTCTACATATAATCTAATGAGAATTAGTGGCGATGTAACTTAAATTCAACAAACGGACCATCAAAACAAAGTGTGACCCGTTTTTTTTATAGTACTTGTCTTGAAAATGGACTAGAACCTATGGAGTAAAAACAAGACAAAAACTCTTAAAGTTTGCAGTGAAACCCACTTATTTATTGAGAAGCATTTATTGAATAAATAAATGCAGTGGGACAGTTTTCATTAAGCAATGGCTAAGCTAGTTTTCTATTGTCTGTGTTTGGGGGTGCAGTGGACAGTGGGGGGTCGAGATTACGCTGCTAATCCGCTAGCAGACAGGGGACACCTGCGTAGCCCCGCAGAATCAGATTACGGAAACGTTGCGCTAATTAGGGGATGACACTCGCCACATGGCTAAATCTGCAAGGAGTCTTTTGGTAGGGGACGAAGACAACAAGACAAAGAAGGAAAAGACAAAAAGTGTAAAAAGGTCTCCTCTTTTTTTGGACTTCACTGACTTCTTTGCTCAAAGATTTCAGAGTTGGTTTTGCTGCAGACGTTAGCGATACAATTGACTTTTTTGTTACAGTAAACTGAAACAGTCAAAAATAGAGATGAAAAAACAATCATGCATTTATACGGGAATGAGCGGATCTTTACTGTTAGCCATTAATCTGTAAGTACGGATATCGTGTTTTTAAGCCTATTAGGAGCTGAAGCTCTTTCGTACCAGACAGTGACTTTCTGTGATAAATTCTTGATGCATTAACCTGTTTCCCCCAAAAAACTTCTGACAGAACTATTTATTATTGTTCAATAAACACATATAAAATATGTTTTTATTTATCTTACAGGCAGCCTTAAAATACCATAAAAAAAGCACATAAACATAACAACTTATGATTTATTGCATAGGTAAACTGATTGTCATACACAGCATGATCTCCTGAAGTTTTATTTTTTAAATAAAATGAAACGCAAAGATAATTTATCTACGAAAAAACAAAACAAAATGATGATGAATAAATAAATAAATATTTAATAATAATAATAATAATAATAATAATAATTATTATTATTATTATTATTATTGTTATCATCATCATCATCATCATCATCATCATCATTATTATTATTATTAGTAGTAGTAGTAGTAGCATATTGATCATATTAATAACAATAATAATAAATAGTAATATTTTTATGATGTACATTATCAATGATATAATAATAATAATAATAATAATAATAATACTAATAATAATATTAATAACAACAACAACAACAACAACAACAACAAGAAATGATAGCATTAACCTTTTAACAGGCATCATAACCACCTGGTTGACCTTTTATCCATAGGTTATCATTATTTTTTATTGCTTATTACTATTCATCAGAGTTGTTTCAGTATATTAATCAATACAAGATGTGGGCAAAAAATATATTTTCAAGGAGTGCACCTTAAATGGTTAATAACAACAATAATAATAAAATAATAGAAATTTGGTGAAGGAAACTTACATGAAAACTACCTAAGAACCTTTTTCTATGCTGGATTGGATCCTACATGATAGTTCCTACATGGGGGAATAAATAATAATAATACATTCATTTTCTTTTTTGGCTTAGTCCCTTTATTAATCTGGGGTCGCCACAGCGGAATTAACCGCCAATTTATCCAGCATATGCCCTTGCAGCTGCAACTCATCACTGGGAAACACTTACACATTCTAGTTTACACACATACACTACGGACAATTTAGCCTACCCAATTCACTGGTACCACATGTCTTTGGACTTGTGGAAGAAACCGGAGCACCCGGAGGAAACCCGTGCGATCGCAGAGAGAACATGCAAACTCCACACAGAAATGCCAACTGACCCAGCCGAGGTTTGAACCAGCGACCTTCTTGCTGTAAGGCTACCCTAGTAATAAGGCTACCCTAATAATAATAATAATTAGTATTATTATTATGATTATAAGCAGCTTCAGTTGCATAACAAGAAAGTTTCAGCTACCAAACAATTATAATTCAAAGAACCATGTAACAAACAACAGCGCCAGCACTGAGGAAAACACCAATCCAGATTTAAATAGAGAGAGAGAGAGAGAACAGCTTCCCCCCTCCAAGTGCAGGCATCCACAACAGTGGATGAGTTACTCAACTATAACCAGTGACCCAGCAGACGCGCACACAAGACATTGCGATGGGGCCCTGTGTGCTGGAGGCCCCAAACATGTAGGGGTATTCATTTTTGTCATTTTCTTGAACTGCAAGCTTCGCTCATTAAGCAAATAAATAGATTTGAAATTAAAATTATCAATAAAAAAATACTATAATCCCATACATGAAATATGTTTCACTTATATAATTCATTTATTCATTCATTCATTCATTTTCCTTTGTCTTAGTCCCTGATTAATCAGGGGTCGCCACAGCAGAATGAACTTTCATTATTCCTACATTAAAGGGGTGGTCCACTCCGATATCATATGTTAAACTTTAGTTGATGTGTAATGTAGCTGTGGGAACATAAACAACATCTCTGAAAGTAAGATGCTCAAAGTTCAATGCATAGGGAGATGTTGGTTGGAGTTTGCTTAGCAAAGCGTACAGTGAATGAACTTTGAGGACTACAAAAAAATACATCCGGGCTAGTGAGATCAAAGTGAGATCGGGCTTCCGGTTGCACACATTCATACTGCTCACACCCTGCGCAGCGAAGGGGCGTTGCCAGAGGCACTGTAATGTTATAGCAGAGAAAGCTAAAATGGCGTCCAAACGCTGCTTTTCCACATGGCCTTTTCTGTTTCTGTATTTGGGCTTCGAAAGGACACAACACAAAGACAGAATTGCTTACAATTCAATTTTAAATATGTTCCAGGGAATTATAAAAAATATATAGCTAGCATTTGACAAAGGAGAACTTCCAGAATCTCTTTTAGTTCAGTGCTGGATTCGGCTGAAACTCCTCCAACCGATGAAGCTGTGGATTGTGAGCCACAAACTGTTTTTATTTGTTACAATTGATCAACTACAGGCACAGTTTCTAGCGTTAACGTTAAGCTGTAGCAAAGACGTAAACATGGATGTAAACAATGGGAAATGCTGTTTGTCACCGCTAAAAATTTAGCTACAAATTCACGTTTATTCGTCAAACCGATGTAAACACCCATAATCTTCAGCAGTACTGCAGTGTCTCTCTATGCAGCCGCTTTCCCTGCATTCTACATCTCAAATAACAAACTTGCAAAAGATATGAGAACGTTTCCTATTATTTTTGGAAAAGTCAAGGTTTTCATACCGCCAACATTTTTTAAACATAATTAAAAACAAGATTTTTTATTTAAATTTTTAATTAGTTTTTTTAGGTGTAAATTGTAAAGAAATCTGTGTTTTTGAAACAAATGAAGACCGCAGAAGTCAATGATTCACTTGAATTATTTAGCCTAACATGTTTACTGCCCTAAAATATTTTAAATGTTTATCAAAATAAAATATATTGTGTTCAAAGGGGAAGAAAGTTTTGTTTTTTAGCCAGACGTTTAAAAAGAATATATTTTAGAGCAGTAAACAAAACCGTGAAACCGTGATATTTTTATCCAAGGTTATCTTACCGTCAGAATCTTATACCGGCCCATGCCTAGTTTACACAGTGCAAAAGTGTGTGCTTGAAGGCGCGCAACGCTTCCTGATGACGAGGAGCCGATTCGAGAATCACAGCACATTATGCTGACCTATCAGAGCCTCTCGAAATACTCACAGTTTCAACAGAGTTTCCCCTAGGTTTACACTTTTGGGGTAAGGAGGGTTTCTTGCTATCTGAATTGACTGATTTTATGGTGTCTTTTCTCAATTTGCAATATATTTGTGTCTAAAGAAAGATTATTGAATGATTTAGAGCAATAAATTATATTTACACACATTCTAGTAATCTGTAATAGTCGAGGGCAGCACAGTTGGTAGCACGATCACCTCACAGCAAGAAGGTCACTGTTTTGAGCCTTGGCTGGGTCAGTTGGAATATCAGTGTGGAGTTTGCATGTTCTCCCTGTGTTTACGTGGGTTTCTTTCAGGTGCTCTGGTTTCCCCCACAGTCCAAAGACATGCAGTATAGGTGAATTGAGTAGGCTAAAATTGATGCATGATGTCAATTTGATGCAGGATGTCATTTACCGACTTTTTGAGCAGGGTTTTCAATTAAAATAGTTGGCAACAGTAGCTATGTTTCCATCCACCAATTTTTTAAGAGTTCACACTTAGCTGATGATTTAATATACTGTAAGCTTGTTTGGCATCCTCGAGCCCAGGGCTCCCTCCCATTTGTAGATCTCAAACTCCCCGGCTGCTGTAGCTAAGGAAACATTTGAGGAGGAAGGGAGTTAGACAAGTGCCTGAATTGCTTAAACTGTTATGAAAAAATATATATCTTTGGATGGTGGGAGGAAACTGGAGGACCCGGGGAGAACATACAAACTCCACACAGAAACACCCACCAGCCTGGCGAGGACCAGGGCTTGCAGTGTTCTTGCTATGGGGTAACTGTGCTAACCACTGTGCCGCCGTGCTGCCTGATCTAAGAAAAGGAGGAGAAGGGGAAGGAAAGGAGGGTTTTCTTCCATACAAAGATAGCTGGGGATTGAAACTGTGGTTATTTATAGTAAATGGTGAATAAATGATTCGTAGATCTTGATTAGTTAATGTGATACCAGAAACTTCACTTATGTGCACTTTGGATATAAGCATAAAAAATGGTTGCGCATCAATTTTGAAAATGCGCATAAAAAACGTATGCGCATAAATGAGTAGGATAAACTTTTTATTCGATAAGAAAATATGCGAATAAACTAAACAAATTAAAATAAAAATCTTTGTGAATGGACAAACCAGCAGGCTGAGCACATTGTAAAACATCTGAAATGTTGTTTTGGTCATTTTTAAACGCCTTACCGTTTCAGTATTAGTGTTATTATATTATTAATGACCTCCAGAATTGTAAAGAGCGTCTGCGCTCCGCGTCTCACACCGCATTCATTGCGTGTCGGCATTGTCTTCTAAGGCGCAAGTCATTTATTAAATAAGGAAAAGATTCACACAGCTTCTCCTACCTCAATAAATTACATTTCTACTTTTAATATTTGGCACCAGTTCATCAGGAAGTGCCAATTTTGTTCTCTTCAACTCATTAAATGGAAACGCTGCTTTATTTACATGTCTTTTATGTGATATTCCAGTTTTGTGCATATATTTAATTAGCATATTTGGATGTAAACATAGCTAAGGTTTCTTTCTTCTTGTGTCATTCGGAGAAAATGTTGAACTTTATCAAAGGGAGCATGAAGTGCTGATGATATCACCCTCTTATTTCATGCTCATGCTGTGGTAGTTTGGGGAGAGCTGTGTTTAGTGGTGTTTGGGTCAGGGTGGGGTGGATGTGTAGGTACTTATTTGGATTTTTGAGTGGTCAGGATGTTTGAGATGGACCCGTAGGAGCCATTCAAACACAGGTGATCAAAGTACAGGCTGAACTCAGCTGCCAGGGTCAGACTGACCATTACTACAGCCAGGAAACATCTTAGTTGTTCCTAGAAACTTTTTTTTATTCAAATGAGTACATTTTTTTTATCTTAGAACCATATTCTTTGGTGGTTAAGATGGTTATAATTACTCAGGGGTAGCAGTAAATTTAGTTTTAACACTCTCCCATGTCTATTTTACTGCACCTTACAGTCAAATTTTTGTTTTTAAACCTACAAATATTTGTCAATATTAGCCAGGATTTTGATTATCAGTATAACGTTTAAAAACACTTCTTTTTCACTATATTTTAATCTTTCACAAAAAAAAATAAAAAAATCCTTAAAAGCTTCTGTAAAAAAAAAAAAAACGGCAGCTGTGGTTGTCAGAATTTTACCATTAATGGCCCGTTTCCACTGAGTGGAAGTACGGTACGGGTAACCTTTATCAGGCTTGCGTTTCCACTGCTAAAGGGTACTCTTTTGGTAAGCATGGTGTACGACAGAAAGTTTCAGTCAACGTCATTCTGACTCAAGGAAAATTTCTACAGTAAAGCTATACGGGTCATTCACATATCTTATAAGAAGCACTTCTCACAAAACAGATGCTTTACAGTAGTATACACATAAATACTGCTGTATAAAAGTTCATTACTAACCTTTCCATGAACATGATCTGATTATAACAATTATAAAACAAATAAATGAATGCAACATATATGAACACATACAGCCGCTTACAGTCTCCGTAATATGTTACCAATTACAGAAAAACTACACACAGTATACGTTTATGCCTTATTTAGGTTCAAAAACAACAGAACAAACCTCTCATCTGTGTCTGTAATCTTCACAAACACATGTAGCCTCTTGTTAGAGAGTAATGGTGATGAAGGTGATGAAGATAATAGTTAAACGTATAGCAGTTTCTTCATGTTTGTTGAAACAATAATTTGCTCCTTTGTTTCTTCTCCTTTGTCTCGCGTTTGTCTGTTTCGGAAAGGATCGGGTTTCAAAAGCACATCAATAATCAAGCGCACGATATTATCATCAGCTCAAGAAGTTTGTTATTTCAAATATTGACGCGCAAGTGAGAAAGCGAAAGTGCTCGCAGTTTAGACTGGCTCGTAAAAAAACTACGGGGCACAGCGCAGAATATGCTCTTCTTGGATTTGTGGCTGTTCAAGACGACAACAAAGATTGTTTGAGCTCGGGTCGACCATTAGTGATGGGTCGTTCTTGAACGATTCGTTCATTTTGAACAAATCTTCAATATGACTCGGGAACAACGAGTCCTCTCAGGGAGTGATTCGTTCATCCGCACATGCGCACATTTTTGCAGGTGGTTTCGTTCATTTTTCAAGTCTTTTGAGTCATTTATCAGGGGAAAGACTGAAGCCAATCATATGTATTGAGAGCCGGAAAAGGATTTGATTAGTTCATCTCTTGAGTCCTCGGGTTTGAGTCCGATCGTTCATCACGCGAAAGACTGAAGCCAATCATATGTATTTAGAGCCGGAAAAGGATTTGATTAGTTCATCTCTCGAGTCCTCGGGTTTGAGTCTTTCTTACTTGACTGGACACTACAGCATAATTGGGTGTAGAAATTAGTAAATGGTTCCAAATCCTCTTTAGAGACAGGTGCATCATCATTAATTATATGATTATTATTATTATTATATTAATAATATGATTATTATTATCATTATTATTATTATTATTATTATTATTATTATTATTATTATTATTAT
>CAIGQQ010037715.1:4859302-4904995 GCA_903798035.1 Danio albolineatus
ATTATTATTATTATTATTATTATTATTATTATTATTATTATTATTATGTGTATAAACTGTAGCTCCACTGTACACTGCAATGAGAACTCTAGTCAGTAGTAATACTTATGTAAAACTGGATTTTTGTTGCATCATGGATCATATTTTAGACTTTTCATAAAATGATCAAACAATGTTTTATTTAATTTAAAGCTTACTTGTTTTTATTTATTAAAAAGCCTAGCTTGATGTGCACTTTTTATATATTGTGATTTTAAAGTAATAATCTGTTTTGTTGTAAATCTTTTCTGGTAAAAATAATAAAAATAATAAAACAATAAACAACCATTAAACAGTGTTTATAGTGTTTCTAATGCCTGCAGCATCATATGTTACAAACGGTTCACAAAGACAATTTGATTTATTACGTAACTCATCTCTTATGCTTTCTTTCACGTTATGTGACAAAAGAACGAACAACTCGAATAAACTAAGTGATTCATTCATTCGTGTATGCGCACGTTGTGTAGTGTGGGAGAAGATTCGTTCATCTCTCGAGTCCTCTATCGGGTTTGAGTCCGTTCGTTCATCACGTGAAAGACAGAAACCAATCATATGCATTTAGAGCCGGAAAAGGATTTGATCTGTTTATCTCTCGAGTCTCGAGTCCTCGGGTTTGAGTCCGTTCGTTCATCACGTGAAAGACAGAAACCAATCATATGCATTTAGAGCCGGAAAAAGATTTGATCTGTTCATATCTCGAGTCCTCGGGTTTGAGTCATAACGTGAAAGACAGAAGCCAATCATATGAGTTTAGAGCCGGAGATCCGTTCATCTCTCGAGTCCTCGGCTGTGAGTCATCTGGCTTTACATGCTGTCACGGGCTAAACAAATGAAAGACTCAAAAACCTGAAGACTTGAAAGGTGAACTAATCATGGCTCCTGTCGGCTCAGACTGTGTACATTAGTTAAGATTATATGTGACTGTCAGTGTGACGAGAACGAGGTGAGCTGAGCAGACAAAAATACCTTCATACATAAAAGACCAGGTAAACAATGAATTATTATTTTTTATTCCTTATAGCATTATATTTATGACTTGTTTAAGTGTGATCAACCTTTGGGTTAGTTGTAGATGTGTTTGGAAGCAAGTCCTAACATTTTAATAATATTTTTGGCGAAATGAACGAAATGACTCGAAAAAAGATTCGTTCATCTCGATGAACGAGACTCAAAGATCCGAGTCAGTAAAATGATCCGAACTTCCCATCACTATCGACCATGGCTCGTTATTATATGTTTATATTATTTCGGAGTATTGTCTCTCGGCTGTGTATTAAACATGGCGGGTCCTTTGTTTTCATTCTGGCTTGTTGCGCGAGCAAATGACGTATCTCTGTAAACCAATAGCGTTGAGCTGCGCGTCTAGCTCCGCCTTTAGGTCACCATTTGGTATCCTTTGCAAAGGGTGACCAAAAAGTGGTACAGTATGGTTCGGTTTAGTACGCTTTTAGACAGTGGAAAAGGCCTTAAAAGCGTACTGAACTGTACCGTACCGTTCCATACCACTCGGTGGAAACGGGCCATAACAGGGTGTCCGTGGAGTCTTTAAAAGTCTTAAATTCATTCATTCATTCATTTTTCTTCGGCTTGGTCCCTTTATTAATATGGGTTCCCCACAGTAGAATGAACCGCCAACTTACCCAGCATGTAATTTACACAGCGGATACCCTTCCAGCTGCAACCCAGTACTGGGAAACACCCATACACTACAGCCAATTTAACTTATTCAATTCATCTGTCTTTGGCACCCGGAGGAAACCCATGAGAACACAGGGAGAACATGCAGACTCCACATAGAAATGCCAACTGACCCAGCCGAGGCTCAAACCAGCAACCTACCTGCCTTGAAACGACTACATTTTAGGCCTTAAAAAGTCTTAAATTCACTAAAATATCGTCTTGAAGGTCTTAAATCAAATTGAATAAGTCTAAGTTTTTATCTGTCCTTGTCTACAATCACCAACAGTCCATCTCAAATATTAAAACTGAAGAAAAGTTATGTTGAAAAAATCTGCATGTACACAGCTAGGGTTTGCTTGTTTTGACACATTATTTACAATATGTGGCAAGGAATTAACTCCTTTTTTTTTTTGGATGAGGCAAGTAAACTCTCTTCTGCATTACCAACCGGGCTACTAGAAAAAAATCCTTAGTGTTTAGCCCAGTATAAGTATAAGTATTTGATCAATTACACGCTTACAGCCATGGCACCCTGCAGCCCAAGAGCGGTTACTGACTAAAGCTGAGCCTGGTCAGTACCTGGATGGGACACCACATGGGAAAACTAGGTTATTGTTGGAAGTGGTGTTAGTTAGGCCAGCAGGGGGCACTTAACCTGCAGTTTGTGAAAGTCCTAACACCCCAATAAAGCGAAGGGGACACTATACTATCAGTTGAGCACCATTGTCTAATTATTCATCTGCAGGCAAATGTAATTAAACCATATTAAATATAACAAAACTAAGTGGTGATCATTGTGGCCGAAGCACAGTCTGGGAATGTGTAGAAATACTTACCTGCTGCGGTGGTGTAGTAAGTAGCACGTTCGCCTCACAGCAAGAAGGTCGCTGGTTCGAGCCTTGGCTGGGTCAGTTGGCATATCTGTGTGGAGTTTGCATGTTCGCCCCGTGGTCATGTGGGTTTCCTCTGGGTACTCTAGTTTCCCCCACAAGTCCAAAGATATGCGGTACAGGTGAATTGGGAAACCTAAATTGTCTGTAGAGTATGTGTGTGAATGAGAATGTATGGATGTTTCCCAGTGATGGGTTGCGGCTGGAAGGGCATCCGCTGCGCAAAACAAATGCTGGATAAGTTGGTGTTTCATTCCGCTGTGGCGACCCCAGACTAAGGGACTAAGCCGACAAGAAAATGAATGAATGAATACCTCAAATCTGACAACCAAAAAAGGTCAAATATGCTAATCAAGCTAGCATCAAAATAGTGTTGTTCAATGTAAATGCAACGTTGGTCTACAACAGGGATGTCCTGGAGGGCCGGTGTCCTCCAAAGTTTAGTTCCAACCCCAATCATACACGCCTGGTCTAGCTAATCAATCTCTTACTAGGCTTTCTAGAAACATCCTTGCAGGTGTGTTGAGCTAAAATCTGCAGGACACCGGCCCTCCAGGACCGAGTCTGGACACCCCTGGTGTACAATAATATTATTATTTATTTATATTTATATTAATATTAAAATAACAGTAAGATAAGTCTCAATTCATATTTTAGGTCAAATTTATATTAGGAAATGCGTTTTAGTGGATAAAAATGGCTTTTAAAAGTATCTTTTAAATATAATATGATTATTTAAAGTGTCTTTAACAACTATACTGGATTTTAGGTATAGTTTATTTATGGTTTATAAACAATTTATTGAATCTGTTTTGTCCTTTTACATTGTAGCTAGGTACGGTAATCTAAGTCTGTCAAATAAGAACAGGTTTAGTAGCCTTGTGAAGGTGGCAGGCAAGATCATCGGTTTTAACCAAACTGGTCCAATGGTAATTTACTGTAAGTATGTCTAAAGAGAGCTCAGGGTGTCTTACACTCTCAGAAATAAAGGTACGCGAGCTGTCACTGGGGTGTGTTCCTAAAGGGTCCATTTTAATACCTCAAGGGTACATATTAGTTCCTAAAAAGTACAAAAGTGTTCCTCTTAAAATTTTCAGGTACTTATATATACTTTTGAGGTACCAATATGGACCCTTTAAGTATAAATGTGTAGCTTTTGAAAAGGTACCACCCCAGTGACAGTTCGCATACCTTTATTTCTGAGAGTGCATGCACCCCGGATCACCCCTTGTAGTCTGTGTTTCAGCGGGTAATATCAAGACGTTGTTTTAGAGTTCCTAAATGGTTGCCATTAGGTTATTAAATTAGTCAAGCAGGGAGGGAGATGCATCTTAAAATTGACTTGTTGTATGTTTTATAGTAAAAATAGATCTGCTTGTTTTTGGGGAGTGTTTATTTCATTTGTTTCATTTCATGTTGCTATTATTAACTGCCTATAAACATGCGTTAACGTTACAGCCTTTCGCGATTAGCTAATGTATTAATGAAAAATCTGAGGTTTTAACACGGTTTACCTTGAAATCGGTAATCATGACAGCACTTATGTAAATACAACTTACAGTATTATTATTTTTTACTTCATTAGTCATGAATAATCATTAAATAGCACCAGAACAAATACAATAAGTGTCTGGCAAATTCAAGACTATAAATAATCTGCTTTGTCTGGATATGTTGTGTCACCAAAAATCTTAAATCTTAAATGATGTGTCCCTAAAATATTAAAGATGGGTGGATTGGTTGTTTTGTACTATATAAACTTGAACTGGCACTGGCATCAGCTCAGAGCACATGGTCATATTTGTTCAGAAGATGGCTCTGCCAGTCTGCAGGTTGTTAGATCTTTATTTCATTTGTCAGACATCTGGACTCGCTGATTAGATTTAGGTTTCTCTGTTGTCACGGTGATATCGTATTACACAGACTGAATCAACATGTCCGTCCACAAGCACAGAAGCAGAAACTGTGTTATTTTGCCATTCAGAACTAGATGATTGAACCATTGTATGTTGCCTTGTGGTGTACTTCAAATCATAAGTGCATATTTAAATAAACAAATAGCAGATATGCATTTATTAAAAGACTATGCAAGTTTAATTGTGCAAAGTACACTCTCATACACTTTTTAATAATTAAAAATGACATTAAATTCTCATTCAGTTCATTATGTTTAATGCATTTTCGGCAATCAAAAGAATAACAGTTGATTAGTGCTTAATTATAACATAATTAGGTTTAGTTGAAACAAGACCCAACATACTTTCATCTTTATTTCTTTAGCGCTTTTATAATGTAGATTTTGTCAAAGCAGCTTCACATAGATTACAGTACATTGAAACAGTCAGTCCAGTTTAGTTCAGTTCTGTACAGACTGACCCTTCAGGATCAGTGTGAGGACTTGTTTGTCACTGGGGTCTTACAGGAATCAGTCTTTTGCTCTCCACTCCTCCATGACCACCACATCAGCTGCTTAGGATACGGCCTGGTCCAGGATTATGGAAACCTCTGGAATAATAAAACAGACTAACATAAGCGCAGATGCCATTCAAATTATAATGTCTTTTAGGAAGTGTTCCTGGCTCTGGTTGCCCTAAATAATGCAGACTAACTATCATTTTGAGGATTTGGATTTCAAGAGCATTTGTGTTTTATGTGTTTGCTAATGCAAAGAGATGTGTCTTTAATCTAGTTGTAAACTGACTGAGTGTGTCTGCTTCCCGAACTGTGCCAGGAAGGCTGTTCCAGAGTTTAGGTGCCAGATATGAGAAAGTTGATTTTAATATTCTGGGAATAATCAACTTTCCAGAATTAATTGAGCGTAGAGGACGTGATGAGCTATAATACACCTGGATATCCCTCAAATACTGGGGAGCTAAGCCGATCAGGGCTTTGTAGGTACTGAATAAAATGTTTAAATTTATACGATTTTTAATAGGGAGCCAATGCAATGCTGAAAGAACTGGAGTAACATGATCATATTTCTTTGTTTTAGAAAGCACTCTAGCAACTGCATTTTGAACTAGCTAAATTTGTTAATTTGGCAAACATAAGTAGTAATGCATTACAATAATCTAATCGAGATGTCATGAAAGCACGAATAAGCTTTTTCGCATCAGACATTGATAACATATGTTGAAGTTTGGCAACATTTTTTAAATGAAAAAATGCGGTTTTACAGATGCTTGAAATCTGGTTTTCAAATGACAGCTTGCTATCAAAAATCACCCCAAAATTTCTGACTAAAGTTGAGGACTGAACTAAGAATCCATCAAGGGTTAGACAGTGTTCTAGGTTTTTGCGTGTAAGGTTTTGGAGTCCAATAAGGGTCCAAGACCTCCGTTTTATCTGAATTTAGTAATAAGAAGTCATTAGTCATCCAATTTTTTTATATTAGCTATACAATCTGTTAATTTAGTAAATTCTTACAAGTCATTACGTGACTTGTAGGTTTGAATAAGTACTGTATGTTACCATTTCTGGGCAAAAGAAAGTGAGCCCTAACCCTAACCCAGCAGTTCAATATTGGTTTTACAACAGAATTAATGTCTTTATAACATGAAAAAAAGTGTTTAAATCTATTCTGATGACTTGCCTGATCAGTTGCTGCGTGCTGGGTTTCCTTCTTGTCAACAGCTGCTGTGTTGAGGCTGGAAAACACAACATAAGGAGGAAAAAAAACAACATGAGCAGCCCACGACTACACACACAGATAAGCAGAAAATGTTGGTTTGCTGCACTGGTTGTTGATTGGATTATGATATCTGGGATTTTAGAATCAGACATAACAAGTTTATTAGCAGAGAGTAGGATCGGACAGACATCGTTAGGCTATTTTACCACATTTATTCCTTCCTTTCCTCCTTTCTCTGTTTCTTTTCCTTTCTTTCTTTCTTTCTTTCTTTCTTTCTTTCTTTCTTTCTTTCTTTCACAAGGATTGGTTTAAATATTTAGTATCATAGATGGTGTTGTTCGTTAAATGAATTGTTGGTCATTAAATACAGTAGTATGGCGACACAGTGGCGCAGTAGGTGCTCCGGTTTCCCCCACAAGTCCAAAGACATGTGGTATAGGTGAATTGGGTAAGCTAAAATTGTCCGTAGTGTATGAGTGTATGGGTGTTTCCCAGTGATGGGTTGCAGCTGGAAGGGCATCCGCTGCGTAAAACATATGCTGGATAAGTTGGCGGTTTATTCCGCTGTGGCGACCTCAGATTAATAAAAGGACTAAGCTTACAAGAAAATGAATGAATGAATAAATACAGTAGTGTCGAAAAGTGTTTACCCCCTACTTATTTCTGTTTTTTTCACACTTTAAAGTTTTAGATCATTAAACAAACTTAAATTTTAGTCAAAGATAACACATCATGCAGTTTTGTATTTATATTTTTGATGTTTGAACAAAATGGCGAGCCTGGAAAACACAACATAACGGTCTTATTAAGGGTGTTTTTACACCTGCCTTATTTAGTTTGGTTGAATCGTACAAGAGTTCAATTTCCCTCTTGGTGCGGTTCATTTGGGCAGGTGTGAATGTAGCAATCACACTCGAGTGCGCACCAAAAGCTGACCAAAAAAGCCGACCGAGAGCTCCTTGAAGAGGTGGTCTCGGTACGCTGTCAAACAATCCCTGGAGCGGTTTGTTTGTGGTGAGAACATGATCTGAACTCAAACAGACCCAACCGCAAAAGTACTGCGCCTTTTTGGAGTAATCCAGCTGCCATAGTCTGATGCACTGTCCCATCTTATGGGGTTTGTTGGAAAAATAGTTGTTCACAGCACTTTACCAACAGAGAGAGAGAGGGAAAAACATAACCTGATGGATCGTTGGTAATATTTACAGAGGCTGAACATATCGCAGTTTAGTTAAATTAATTCACGCCTCCTCCTAACGCTTTCGCCGAATCCAATGCATTAGAACATTGTTTTCCAGCCGCAGCTGCGGTTCATTGTTAAAATGTATAGTTTGTCTAAAGTGATGTATACAAATATATAGTGTACTATGACCAGGGATACAGTCAGGGCATTCGGCCCTCCATAGCTGAGCTGTAACTGAGCCATAAAATTTAGGCCCCATAGAGCACGAGCCTGACAGAATTTGGCCCGAGCCCAACAAGTACATTTTGATTGACAGCTTTTTAAAAGCCTGAACCAGTTTACAGCCTAACATTATTCAAATGTGCACATACACAGCTCTATTGCCTTTTTCAAGAATGAGTCGTGTATATGTGTTTGATCATAATTTATTCAAAACAAATATATAGGATACTTAGAAGTTGGAACAAAGAAATTAAATAAGTCCTCTGTTACATCTTAACATCTCAGCACTCTAAATAGGTACACACATTTAGCCTTTGTATTTATAATAAAAATAAGTCTTTCGTAGCAAATTAAATTAAAATAAATTCTAAATTATGACGAGTATTTGGCAGTAACAAAATTAAGATAAAGGCTCTGAGGGATTTGTTTCTTTTCACAATCCGGCCTTAAGGCGACAGTGATAAAGTAATAATGCCAACATTAGCCTGACTACATTATGCATTTATGATTTAATTAATATTTAGCTATAATTTGACAATCCTTCTCTCACCAAGATTAGGTTACGTGTCTTTGTGGAGCAACATTATTGAATCCACTGTTGATGGCTTTAGAGGGGTTCTGTGCTGACTGATGGTGCGTCCAGCAGCACTAAACACCCTTTCACTGCTGCTGCTACTGGCTGGGATGCGTAGTAACAATCTGGCTAATTTTACAAGTTTGGGGTAGGATTGTTTGTTCATCTTTTACCAACCAAGAACATCCAGTTCATTTTCCATGACAGCGGTTACAATGTAACGAGTAACTTCGTCATTTTCCCTGTAAATTTTCCCGCTCCGCTAAATTTGCTCTTTTTGACTTCAGCGTCATCATCTGTTTCACCTTTGCAGGATGGGTTTTAATGTTGTAACAAACGAATGGATTACTTTCTAATCTTACTAATCGAAATGTAAACATGACTGTTCATTTACCACGCAAGATGGAGTGGCCCGACTTTGTCTAAAATTATAGAAATTAAGCCTGAACACGTCAGGTTCAGGCAAAGATCTTCAGCTCTACTCCGGTGTCTGCCGGTTTGTTTGCTTGCAGGAGTTCCATTGGCATTTTCCTGCATGTTAATTCTGACCAATTGAAAAGCAGTTCAGGAAATACGTTCAATAACACATCCATAACACTGCATTTTAGTTCTTTTCAACTGCTTCCGACCAAAGCAATCAGCGTGGTGTGAAAAAGGACCCAAAAACGGCAGAAAAATGCTACAATGTATCATTCCCTCCCACCCCCCGGTCTTCATTTCACGAATAAACCGCCCACACTTTTTTAGTTATCGGTAGGTCCACACGGAATCTGCGCGCGCAGAATTCTGCAGATTTCCGTAGATTTTTAGCCCATTATTGATTCTGTTTATTTACTGGTGTAAATGTGTGTAAATTTATATTTATTCAGTTTTCAAATAAATTTCAGTAAAACTATTGATTAATATGAATATATGCATATGATTTATTTACAATACAGTGTGTAAAGTAATATTTTCTGTCTTTTAGTGGAGATTTTATTCAAGAGACTTGCTTTGTTTACCAAATAAAGTGGATCTAATTGGATTTGCATTGTAAACATTAAAAACAAGTTAAAAAGGTATTACTTTTTATTTCATATATTATTTTTTTTGTTATGACGTTCCTAAAATATTTCCGCATAAATCCGCAGATTTTTAACAAAATACTCCGCAGAAATAACAAAAAATGTCCGCAGATTCCGTCTGGCCCTAGTTATCGGGAACGGTCGGGTAAAAAATGAGGCAGGTCGGGCCGTGGGTGATCAAATGCTGAACATACAGCGGGAGCAGTCAGGTTCGGACTAAAACCTGGCGAGAGCAGGCAGGGGTGAGATTAAGAATTCAGTCCCGCGCAGATCTCTAATTTGTTGCCCTTGGTCCAGACCAAATGAACCGAACCACTGATGTGAAAGCACCCTGAAGTGACTCCCTGTGTTGTTAACACTACTAACACAAATCTGCAGAGAAAAACCAACACGAGCAGCCCACTACTACACACACAGATAAACAGCATGGCTTCCTGTATCCTTTGCTCTTTCCAAATTAAGATGCAGTTGAGCAGTTCTAGATGTGTTTTCCCATCAGCACACAGTTGGAGAGGGAATGCTATGTTTGTGTTTGGGTGGGTGGTGTACGCTTGACTCTGAAGGGTGGGGTACGGATGGGGCTCTGGTGACTGTAGTGTTTTGGGGGAGTTCCATCCAGCAGATGTGTGAAAGTAGGGCAGACGTAGAGGACAGCGATTGTGTAAGAGCTGGAGGTCTGATCTCACCACATGTTTGAGTTTACACACATGTGTAGATGCTGTGTCTGTTTGAATTTAAACATGTCCACACATGGAGACTCGCAGTGCAAAGTTACTCTGTGTTGACAAGGACAGAGCTGGGTTATTTTTGCTGATCTTTGACATGGTATTGTAAGTGAATTAACAATCATGAAGCTCAAGGGTGTGGACTCTTGTGCTGCGGATCCAACTGCCAAATCACTGAAGAAGACCAAAATGTTAGTTCACTCCATTTTGATTGGATTATGATATCTGGGAATTTAGAATCAGACTGTAGGATTGCCTTTTTCTTTCTTTCTCTTTCTTTCTTTCTTTCTTTCTTGTCATTTCTTTCTTTCTTTCTTTCTTTGACTTTGGATTGCCCTTGTTTTCTTTATTTCTACTTTTTCCTCATTCTTTCTTTATTTTTCTCTTTCTTCCAACATTTTATCATTTATTCTCTCTTTCTTTGTCTTTTTCTCGTTCTTTCTTCAACATTCTGTCATTTATTCTTTCTTCTTTTCCCTCTTTCTTTCTACTGTTCCTTCTTTTTCTTGTTCTTTCTTTCTTTCTTTCTTTCTTTGACTTTGGATTGCCCTTGTTTTCTTTATTTCTACTTTTTCCTCATTCTTTATTTTTCTCTTTCTTCCAACATTTTCTCTTTTATTCTTTCTTTCTTTCTCTTTTTACTTTGTTCCTTTTTTCTTTTTCTCGTTCTTTCTTCAACATTCTGTCATTTATTCTTTCTTCTTTTCCCTCTTTCTTCCTACTGTTCCTTCTTTTTCTTGTTCTTTCTTTCTTTCTTTCTTTCTTTCTTTCTTTCTTTCTTTCTTTCTTTCTTTCTTTCTTTCTTTCTTTCTTTCTTTCTTTCTTTCTTTCTTTCTTTCTTTCTTTCTTTCTAGCATGCCAAACCTGCTATCATAGTCGAGCATTATCTAAGTGTGAACTCTTGAACTAATTTTTCGTTCTTTCTACTTTTTCTTGTTCTTTCTTTCCTTTCCTTTTTCCTTCTCCAACATTGTATAATTTATTATTTTTCTTCCTTTCTTTCTTTTTATTTCTTCTATTATTACTTTTTCCTACTTTTTTTCTTTTTTTCTTTTATTCTTTTCCTTGTTTTTTTCCCTACTTTTTTGTTATTTCAATCTCTCATTCTTTTATTGTCTTTCTCTTTCTTTCTTCTGACTTTTTTGATTCTTTCTTTCTACTTTTTAGCTCCCAGAATTGTGTATTGTCTTTACATTTGAATCGTTATATTTAGGCTGGGATGGAAAAATAAGACACTTCTTCAAGAGTTACACCTAAATTCTTGTGCAATTCTGATTTCTTACTAATATTCTTATGTTTAATCACAATATTTGTAATTTGTCTGTTAAACTGCTTTAACAGCTGCCTGTAGAAAAAAAAGATGTTGGCACAGAACGATAGCCCGTGCATCTCTTTTTCTGCTGATTCTGCACATTTTACAGTTTTTTTAAGAGAGGCACACAAGTATGTTTGTCATAAACAGGATTAATGTATTATGTAAGGGATCAGATAAACCCCAAATCTTTCATTTCTGCCTATTTTTTAAAATCCTTTCAAAGCACCTTGTACTTTCTAAATGTTTTGTCTGTGTCTTATTGTAATTTTCCTATTTCCAGTTAGACTTTTGTTTGTCTGATAGCTTTGGGACTTAGGGGACTTATTCTTCATTCTCTCTTTGTGTTTTTATACAGAACTCAATGAACTTGCCTCCAGACAAAGCAAGATTACTACGGCAGTATGACAATGAGAAGAAATGGGAACTCATTTGTGACCAGGTAAAAAAAAAAACTTTCCTCCTTCTCTTCATTCTCACGCTCTTTCGTTTGGTTGGTGAATGTTTTGTCGATCCATTTGAAAGTCTTTGGGGTTAATTGCAACAGACACTTTTGATAGCAACTGCAGAGTCCCCACGTGTCATGGAATTTTTGGAATATCATGGAAATTTTAAAAGGTATTCCAGACACACTGAAAGTCATGAAATGTAGTTTATTGTTTGTCCTAATCATGCAATAGCAGGGATTTATCAAAAAGTAAATAAATAACATTTAATATTTTTATATTTCATTGTTTCACACCTATTGTTATAGTTTTGTTTTATATTTTTGTTCATTTCAAGCTCATCAGCTGGCAATCACTGAAGTAAATGCAATCAGTGCCTGTTAACTAGGGCTAACTTGGCAGGATTATATCAATCTTAAGAGCTGTTGGCTTCAAAATGACTTCTTCAAAGATGGTTCTTGAAAGATGGGGGGCCCTATTCCCAGCAGGCACAGGACGTCAACATGATGTCAGATTGACATTGTACACCACCGTTGTGGGATGTTGCATTTTCTTTGGATGTCGGAACCCTACGTCAGGTCAACATCAATTTAAAACGTCAGACTTTACATTTTGGTTACTTTCCAAAGCAACCTAAAAACAACCATATATCAACGTCTAATGATGTTACAGCTTGACGTTGTGTGGACGTGACCACTATGACTTCTATCAAAAGTTGGATTTTGGTTGCCATACCTGATGAATAAATGTCAGTATTTGCTGTCAATATGACATTGGTTTAAGATGTTGACTCGACGTAGGATTTTCCAACACAACCTAAAATCAACCAAATATCAACATCATTTGACATCGTTATTGGACGTCAAAATAACACTGTCCTTAGAGGCCGCCAACCTAAATCTAACCTCATATTAATGTCTTATGATATTGTATGTCTGCTGGGGTTTAACGATCTAGGTGCATTCATTCTCATTTTCATTCATTCGTGGTGTCTAAATGTTTGCACTTTAACAGTTATTAGATCAGAAAAGTTGGTCCCACTTTATATTAAGTGGCCTTAAATAATATGTACTTACACCAGAATTAATAATTCGTTACAATGTACATATTGTGTAAATACATGTTTTTACATTGTACTTATGCTTGATTGAATACCTGTATGTAATTACATCTGTAATTAATTTCCGTAGTTACATTTGTAAATACACTGTTGACCATCCCTTACACCTTAACCCACCCTTAAACCTACCGATACCACCAAACTAGTCCTTAACCCTACCCCTATCCCAACTCAAGAGCACCACAAGTGTTCTCAAATACATTATGAACACAGTAAGTACACTGTATTTATTATTTGATGCAAGTACATAGTAGTTAAGGACACTTAGGCCCAATCCCAATTCTATTTTTGTACCCCTACCCCTTCCCCTTGGCCCTTACAACCGATGGTTAAGGGGAAGGGCTTCAAAACTTACCCCTAAGAATTGGGACTTCAACACCTGCACATGTCATTATATCATGTAGTTATTCTAGTTGTGTTCTTTTTTGGTGTTTATCTCCAGGAAATCACTGAAGGCGTATATTATGTTATCATAACAATCTAATGTGGCAATAAGATCGTAACTGTACTGTGCATTTACTCCGTGGCCATATTTATCTATGTAAACACACGAAAACAATATTAACATTACAGCAGACACTGTAAACAGCTCATTCCCAGACACTAGACATTACTGACAGGGTATTCGAGCTTCATCGTGTGTCAGAATGTTGTATGACGGCTGTACATGAGTTATGATTATGGATTATAGATTGCGAAATTTAGCATTTTTCTTTTGTGTTTTTAAAAAAAAAAGCATGACAGTAAAACATGAACGTGGTTATGAATATATTAAAACATATGTTTGTTTGTCGCAAAAATTCGTAATAATAACAAAAAACACTAATTTGTGGATCTCCTTACTTCCGGGTTCAGCTATCCTGCCGTTGTGGCAGGTGCATTCTGGGAAATTTTCTTACCCCTCCGTTTTAAGTGTGGTCCTGAAAAATCTTTGTTCGAAGGGGTGTATACCCCTTGCCCTTAGCCCTACGCCTTCAAGCTAAAGAGAATTGGGACACCACTACCCCTTGACGCGAACGTGCAAAACGAGGGGTAAGGGTAAGGGGAAGGGCTAAGGGGTAGAATTGGGATTGGGCCTTAATATAAAGTGGGACCAAAAAGTTTATTAGATTAGGTAAATATCCATTATTACCGGTTTATTTTAGTATAGTCATTACAGAAATAAATAATTTTTTAAAAAGCTAATAAAAATAGCTTTTCTCTAGGGAAATGTTATATCGCAAGAAATATCGATGTCGTAATACTCAAGAGCAATATTACATTGCTTCCCAGCATCGCACATTCCTATTTTTGACATATCATTAGAAGAGAATACTCTCTATAAAAAGACATTATGATGGGGAAAGCAGAAGGATTGAGGCAAAGAGGAAGACCAGAAATCAAACAGCTTGATAAAATCACAGCAACAACATAAAATAATCTATTGGAACTATTAAGACTGGATCAATATTCCTAAAACTTTGTTCATCCATCAAGTCACTATGGCTCAGGACAGAGCTGAAGGCTGCAAGATTGTTGTAAAATATTATTTTATTCATTCGTTCATTCATTTTACTTCGGCTTAGTCCCTGATTATCAGGGGTCGCCACCGTGGAATGAACCGGCAACTCATCCAGCGTATGTTTTACACAGCAGGTGCCCTTCCAGCCACAACCCGGCACTGGGAAACACCTATACACTCACATTCACACACTACACTCAAAATAATGATTACTGCTGCTTGTTCAAATTACCTGTATAAAATGAGCTGAAACAACACAATTTTTGTAATTTCTTTGGCTAATTTCTTTGTTTTACGTTCAGTCCACTTAAATTTGTAAACCATTAAGTTAACTTAAGCGTCTTGTGTTGAGACAACATGACAGAATTGTGTTAGTCCAACTACCTGGTTAAGGGATTTGTAGTTTCCAGCATGCTTTGCGTGAGATTGAATTGAGCAAATTTAAATAGTGACAATAAAAGTAATCTTAAATGTTTTACATTAATAGAAAGATTTGTTAGAGTTTAATATTTACTTTAGCTTGAAGATTTAGAAGATTTTCATATAATGTTTTGAGTTTTGAGATTACTGCTTTGCAGAAGCACCCATGCTTTGGGTGTTCACATTAGCTACAATGAAGTTTGTGGCTTTGCTCATTGAGCAATAACTGTCCTAAAATGAGTTCTTAAAATCGACTGTACATGTTGAAATCTCATGAAATATGCTTACAATGGCTTCATTTAGGATAACTTCAAATAAAAATAAAACTAGGAGACTTCAAAATGTACGACACATAATAGACATACATGATATTATCAGACCTTTGAGTTTAAGTAAAATATAATGTGTAAAAATACAAACGTATTTAAACTTTTATTTGATAAAATCATGTTGGACCAACTCAATTGCATTTAATTGTGTAAATATATCTATTTTTAGTTGGTGCTTAACAAATTTATTGGATGGAAACCCTGCCCTCAATTAAATTGAGTTCATCCAATGAGTTATTTTTTTGAGTGTACAGCCAATTTTCATTCATTCATTTACTTACTTAATTTCCGGCTTAGTCCCTTTATTAATCAGCGGTCGCCACAGCAGAATGAACTGCCAACATATCCAGCATATGTTTTATGCAGCGGATGCCCTTTCAACTGCAACCCATCTCTGGATAACACCCATACACTCTCATTCACACACATACACTACGGACAATTTTAGCTTACTCACCTGTAGTGCATGTCTTTGGACTGTGGGGGAACCAGAGCACCTGGAAATGCCAACTGACTCAGTCGAGGCTCGAACCAGCAACCTTCTTGCTTTGACGCGACAGTGCTAACCACTGAGTCACTGTGCCAACGCATATTATTTTAATGTTACAGTATATTACTAATATAGGACATGGCCTGTTTTCTCACTCATTAAAAGTCAGGAAATTTGATCCTGTTTGTCTTAAATTGGGAACTTCATCTGTGCAAATGACAGTTTTATTTATATAGCACAATTTTCACAACTTTCGTCGGCCAATGTGCTTTCCAACAAATCAGCAGAGCGCAGACAGACAACCACAAACAGATTAAAGACGAACAAATAATGATCATGCCTCCTTTCAGCCAAATACCTTTGAGAAGTCTAGTCTTTAAAGTGGATAATGGAAGAAGGTGCTTGTCTCATTGATGGTGGTAAGGCAGATGTTTACAGCTCTGCAAAAATGACAGAATTTTTATTAATGAGTGCATTTCAGCATGGTTGCTCTTGTGAAAACAGCAGTGCCAGACATTTCAATTTGAAGCGTTTCAGTAAGACAAGTGTAGGCAAATCTGTGCTACACTGAGTCATTGTTTGTTCATGAGGCGACCTTGTGTCTTTCCAGACATAACATTTTGTGTTTACCTTTTCCTCAAGACGACAACAAAACATGCCTGTCTGTTTTTAACACTCATGTTCTCGTGGTTATTTCATCCAGCCAGTGATACTGACCAACTGAAAACAATATTGATCTTTGCGTATATGTCATCAAGAGACCCTACAGATTTTGTTTTATATTTGTGGATGCTGCCTTGTTGAGATATATTGACCCTTATATTAGCCAAGTTACTACTACTACTACCCTGGCTGTTATGTTCACAAGCACATACTTGTATATATAGTTTATGAGGACTCTCCATTGTCGTAATGTGTCTAATGCCTAATCCCAACCCTCACAGGAAGCCTATGGCAGAATTTGATTGTCAAGAGACCCTGTTAAGTATGATTTTAAACATTTTGAATTACAAGGACACGAGGCGTGTCCTCATAAACCACCTCAACAGCATAAAACAGACTAGAACAGTGGTTCTCAAACTGTGGTATGCGTACCACTAGTGGTGCACAAGTTTCCTTCTAGTTGTACGCTGAGGAATCGCTGACTAATTAAAGTAAAAACATTAACACACTTTTAATCCTTTGACGCGTACGATAACGCCGATGTTATCAGTTAATTGATTTTAATAGGCTAAACCTTTTATATAAGTGGCTGACAATAATAAATATTCTTAATTAGAAGAATCAATCTGCCTTGTTTTTGAACTGTCCAGTGCTGTAGCTGCTAAATTAGGCTTACTATGCTACTGTACTTCAATACCGGTTATTATGGTGGTACTTGGAAAGACGTTTTTTTTTCTGAGGTGGTACTTGGAGAAAAAAAGCTTGAGAACCACTGCACTAGAATATATTATAAACCCATGTCAATTTCATTATACAACTGCATGTCCTCCTAAACCACATGAACAAGTACACACACAGAACGCCACACGTTAGATATCATTGTGATATCAGTGTTTGGTGTATGCGTGTGCATGTGCAGGGGCCTTGTGTTGTTTTCAAGGGAACTGAGTCTCCTCCTATTTCCTGTTATGCGCTGCGGTTGATTGGCTGTTGCCAAGCACAACTTCCAAATGACTGAGATAATTGCATACAGATTTGATTTCAAACATAAGCGAATGATTAGTACTGTATGCATAATGTTTTATACATTATTGGTGTATCATGACCACATTGCTATTACTTCAGTCATCCAGCAATTCTTTTATTAGTAGAGATTAATGCATATGGATAAATTGTACAAACTGAACTGACTCAGTTTTAATCGATCTAGAGCTATACTAGCCTTCTACCACTGTCACGTTTTAGGCTCTCACAAACACGATGGAATTAGCGAAAACACACACATATATATTTATTAATAAAACACTCACTGGAGACACTGGAACATAGACACACAGGAATTAAGGATTGTAGACGATGTAATACCGGACTGAACGAAACACAAGCTGCGTCCCAAATGGCACACTATACAGTATTTACTTATTCTATGTGAAGCTGCCTTGGCACAATCTACATTGTAAAAGTGCTATACAAATAAAGGTGAATTTAATTGAATTCAATTACACAGCAGTATAGTATATGTATTTCAAAAGTTCACACTTAGCTGAGGATTGATAATAAAATGCTGTCCCGGGAGAGAGCCCTGAGCTCAGAATATCCTTGAGCCCGGGGCTCCCTCTCGTTTAAAGGACGAAAGGAGAGTTTGAGCTCAGGTAGGTCTCGAGAACTCCCCCGACTTGCGAACAAGCTGAGATATGTCTGACTAGAGTTGCCTTAAGATGTTATTTAAAAAGTAGTCAATTTACTTATGTTGAATGTTTTTTGGACGGTGGGAGGAAACCGGAGAACCCGGGGAAAACCCATGCGAACACAAGGAGAACATGTAAACTTCACACAGCAACGCCGACTGGCTTGGGGAGAAGCCAAATCAGCTGCGTTCTTGCTGTGAGGCAACAGTGCTAATCACTGGGCCACTGTGCCGCCCTATCAGAGAAGGGGAGGAGTTGGGGTGGAAGGGGGGATTCTTCAAGATGAAGATGACCGAAGTAGAAAACTCTGGTAATTTATAGTGTGTCAGGATTCGTCTGATTGGTGCAATATGCAGAGCTGATGAGGTACCAGCTGTGTTTAATCATAAGCACGTGATCCTCTCGAAATTAGTTTATAAATAAACCCCAGTGTTGTCCCAAATGGAACACTAACAGCTTTTTTACTAAGAGGAAGTTTAGACCGTTTCCCAGATGACGTTTGACGGTTGCTGAATTAGTGAAATAAATGACCAAAGTACCAAATAATACCTACCATGAGTATGACCACATTCACCATCGGGAGGCGCTATAATCACTCTCGTTGGAGAATACTGCTTTTTACAATCCAAAATAAATAAAGTTATCCAACATGTGTGCCCGATAGCTTCGCCCCTTCCATTACGTGAGCAAAGCTGCAGTCGTTGAGCGTGTGAAATGTCCATCAATTTTCATTGTGAACGCACGACAGACACTTTTTATACCTCAAAATGGCATAGAATAGTGCTTTACTATGCCGCTGGGACGATTACATCCGATTGGTCAAATTTAGATAAACAACCACTGTGTAAAACAAATGTACTTTATCACGCATGTCTGTGGTTATGTGTATTGCATTGACTATTATTGCGATAATACTTTTGAGATATACCTAACTTACACTCTAAAAGAAAGATAAAACTACAAACTCACCGGTTTATCTTTCTGTTCCAGGAACGATTCCAGGTGAAGAATCCACCTCACACATACATTCACAAGTTACAGAGTTATCTGGACCCGGCTGTCACCAGGAAGGTGAGTTCTGAACTCATTACCATCATTCCAAAGTGTGCTATGATTAAGTTTGTTGACCTCACATGCTGTCTTTAAGGAAACCCTAGGATATCAGGGTTTGAAAAGCAACAGAATGTGTCATACTTCCTGCAAGGGCAACTTGATTTTTTCTGGTTTGGCATTTAAATTTAAAAATTTTATTTTTGTATTTTTCCCATTTCTTAAATTACTCTGAATTGGGATTGTGCAAGTTAGAATGTATCTACATTTGGAATTTCCCATCAAGTTAGGGACGCTTTCATGTGAAAATAAAAGACCCATGTGCCTCATGTCAGTGTCTGAAGCCCATAACATAGCCCTTAACTTTTTCCATATTTCTTTATGTTACAGTCTTATTCCAAAATGGATTAAATTAATTTATTTCCTCTGAAATTCTACACACAATACCTCATAATGACAATGTGAAAAAAAGAGTTTTTGAAATTGTTGCAAATTTATTACAACTAAAAAAATCACATGTACATAAGTATTCACAGCCTTTGCCGTGAAGCACAGTGGCCTCCATCATCCATCATCCGTAAGTGGAAGATGCTTGGAACAACCAGTACACTGGCCGGCCATCTAAGCTGAGTGATGTCAGGGAGGTTTATCAATAAACCGATGGTCACTCTGTCTGAGCTCCAGTGTTTTTCTGTGAAGAGAGGAGAACCTTAGAGAAGGACAACCATCTGTGAAGCAGTCCACCAATCAGGCCTGTATGGTAGAGTGGCCAGATGGAAGACACTCCTTAACCTGGAATTTGCCAAAAGACATCTGAAGAACTCTTAGACCATATGAAACTAAATTCTCTGGTCTGATGAGACGAAAAAAAATGAACTCTTTGGAGTGAATGCCAGGCGTTACGTTTGGAGAAAACCAGCCACCGCTCATCACCAGGCTAATACCATCCCTACAGTGAAGCATGGTGGTGGCAGCATCCTGCTGTGGGGACATCCTGAATGAAAACCTGCTTCAGAGTGTTTTTGACCTCAGACTGGGGCGACGGTTCATCTTTCAGCAGGACAATGACTCAAAGCACACCACCAAAATATCAATAGAGTGGCTTCACGACAACTCAGTGAATGTCCTTGAGTGGCCCAGCCAGAGCTCAGACCTAAATCCAATTGAACATCTCTGGAGAGATCTGAAAATGGCTGTACATCGTCAATTCCCATCCAACTTGATAGAGTTCGAGAGGTACTGCAAAGAGGAATGGGCAAAAATTCCCAAAAACAGGTGTGCCAAGCTTGTGGCATCATATTCAAAAAGACTTGAGGCTGTAATTGTTGCTAAAGGTGCATCAACAAAGTATTGAGCAAAGGCTGTGAATACTGATGTACATGTGATTTTTCAGGTTTTTTTATTTTAATAAATTTGCAACAATTTCAAAAAATCTTTTCTCACGTTGTCATTATGGGGGATTGCGTGGAGAACTTTGAGGAAATAAATTAATTTAATCAATTTTTGAATAAGGCTGTAACATAAAAAAATTGGAAAAAGTGAAGCGCTATGAATACTTTCGGGATGCACTGTTTTGTAGCAGAAATATTATGTTTATTAAATTGTCGAGCAAATAAAAACAAAAGTGCAAAATGGATATTTCTTACATGCACGCTTCATTTTTGTTTGATATAATCCGTAGATTTATTTTTCATAATGTAACAGTACTTTTTATTTCAAGTAACTCTCATTCAAGCACATTCAAGGCAGCATGATAATGAGAAATGTAATTTATTGAAGTATTATTGACATCATCGTCATCATTAAGATTTTATAATTCCTGACAGTTGTTTCTTATTTTTGTTAGCCCTGATTGATTCTGTTTTCAAATACAATAAATCATTTAATATACAATTTCCAGTGGTGCTCATTCATTTTTGGTGGGTGCTCCTCAGTGGTGTAAGTTAACAAATACTCAAACTACTGTAATTGAGTAGTTTTTCTCAGGAATTGTAATTTACTAAGTAGTTTTAAAAATGTGTACTTTTACTTTCCCTTGAGTACATTTTTAGTGCAATATCCGTACTATTACTCCACTCTTTCCTTTAACCTGCAGTCACTACTTTTTTTTTCTTGTTTATGGGGATTAGAAAAATCAGTCCTGTGATTCCTGTCCAATCAAATCACTCATAGAAGGTAAATTACATCATATTGAACTACCTCAAGACATGTGCATTTTATAACTGCAGCAAACTGTTTTGAAGCATTAGAAGTGTCCAAGAAGATGTCCAAAATCTTTACAATCATTGACCCAGAGACTGTTTAGATGCATGTCACTGATGAGAAGATGACGGATGTTTACTGTATGATCACTGAAATGACCTTAAACACCCAGCAGGCACAGGACGTCAACATGACGTTAGATTGACGTGTACCCCAACATCGTGGGGACGTTGCATTTCGATGAAAATGAAAATCGGGTTGACATCAGAACTCAACATCAGGTCAACGTTAATGTCCAACATCCAACTTAAAATCAACCAAATATCAACATCTAATAATGTTACAGCTTGATGTTGTGTGGACGTTACAACTATGACGTCTATCAGTTGCCATACCTGACGAATAAATGTCAGTATTTGATGTCAATATGACGTTGGTCTAAGATGTTGGGTCAACGTTGGATTTTGGTCACTTTCTAACACAACCTAAAATCAACCAAATATCAACGTAGTTTGACATCGTTATTGGACATCATAAAAAACGTTTTCCTTAGACGCTAACTGGACATTGAATTTTGGTCACCCGACATCACGACCAAAATCTATCCTAATATTACTGTCTTATGATGTTTGTGAGCCTGCTGGGCAATAACTAAATGCACTACAGAATGTTACGTTTACACACATCCACAAATTACATGTAAATGCATCAGCTTTTTACATCGTAATACTCACTATTCTTGAGTACTTTTGAAAGGGCTACTTTTTACTCATACTTTAAGTAATAATCAGATGCTTTAACTCTACTTGCACTGCATTTTTAGGCAAGTAACAGTACTTTAACTACAGTATATTTTTCATTACGCTTTCCACCACTGGTGCTCCTACATTTTTTCTGGTGCTCCTAAGTTTTTGAAGTAGGGAACACCGGTGCTACCGAATAAAAAAGTTAACTTTGAGCCCTGCCAATAATCATCAGTAATGTGCCCCACTCCCCCTGCAAAACACACACCAGAGCAGGCAGACCGAGACAGAAGTAGACAGACCAGTGAGCTCAATTGCAAATTATTATAGATTAAATAACAGCACATTTGGTGTCAGGCTGTCGCAATGGGTTGCACAATCGTCTCATAGCAAGAAGGTCGCTGGTTCGAGCATCGGCTGAGTCAGTTGGCATTTCTGTGTGGAGTTTGCATGTTCTACCTGTGTCCGTGTTGGTTTCCTCTACGCCCTACGATTTAAAGACATGCGGTACAGATAAATTGGGTAAGCTAAATTGTCCGTAGTGTACAGTATGTGTGTGAATGAGTGTGTATGGATGTTTCCCAGTGATGGGTTGCAGCTGCATAAAACATGCTGGATAAGTTGGCGGTTCATTCTGCCGTGGCGACCCCAGATTAATAATAATGCCATTTATTTTTATCGCCATGTCACTGGCCAGCATACAACAGCAGAAATTTGGGATGCAGGACACCACTGAGTACATCTGAAAGCCCCAGAGAAAGTAGAGGACGAATATATTAAAGCAAAAAAAAAAGGAGAAAGGGAGTTACGGCTGTACATTCTGGCCGCCGCTCTATTTTTTTTTTTTTGCAGACGTGAACAATTGTTACTTTGTGTGTGCCGAGAGCTTTACATGCAGTGCATTCCACACGCGGCTCTCGGCCAATCAGAATGCAGCAGGAAGAGGGTCATTCCAGAGGGTCCTGAAGAATGTCTGTGCCATTGATTCCATTCCAGGATGACCTCTCTGGAGGACTGCTTTCTTTTTTCCCCCCATTCTCTTTCCTTTTTTTTCCCCCCCGCTCCGCAGCTGGGAATGCTTAAAGTCGAGGTGGGACATTGAGCTTTTGCACACACGCACTAAAAAACACACTGCACTCCACATGTGCCAAACACACCCACGCTGGGAACAGAGCACACACTCAGCCTCTTTTACACTGTACTCACTTTTTTTTTCTTCAGTTGTTTTTAGGCATCTGTCTCTTTCGCTTTGTCTTGCTCTGTCGCTATTTACATAGTAATTAAGATTATAATTAGCGTGTATCAAAAAATGACAGTATAAAACAGGGGTCACCAACCTCAGTCTTGGACGGCTGGTGTATCTGCAGGGTTTAACTCCAACTTACCTCAACACAAGCCAAAAATCAAATCAAATCAATTTATCCCGGACGAGCCCCCAAATGTTACACCTGGTTCAAAGATGTAACATAAAGGGGGACGACACGGTGAAATATAGTCAAATATATTATTTATTTTAACATATTTGAAAATAACATAATCCAAACAATCAATATCAGTATGTTAAATCAGTGTGAAAAGCAAGTGAACGGATGCAGTGTGAGTTGCCAGCACTAGTGTATGGATGCAAAACAAAACATAAAGGCCAAATTGGAGCGCAGCTCTGGCCAACAGCCAAGTGATTGAACAGTGGCTCCGACAAACTCTCTGACGGGGTTTAAATAAGGGTGCTGACCAGCATCAGGTGCGCTGAAGGCACGCCACCAACCACAAAAGCCAAAAACACACAAAACCAAAACGCAGTCCTAACAATCACAAAATAAAGTGGTTATTACGTAATACACTTTAATATAGCGTGGTTCAAAAACCAGTAGTATGAACTACTATGAATTACTTGTTTTTTTTTTAAATTGTTGACACTTTAAGTAACTAATCGCTTTTTACAGTGTATGTGAAACACAAACAACTTTACAAAATGAGTTAGATATACAGAGTAAAACAAGAAGTGTGTGAATTTAATGAATGTGGGAATATGCAGAACACAGGAAACAGAAAGAAAACACAGGAAAAACCAGGTGAAATCCACTTAAATCCTTAAAACTGTTACAAAGGCTGAAGGCATAATTTGTCAAAATAAAAATTACGTTCAGAGTAATAGGGTTGTTTGTTTGTTTTCTCCAGTTAGCCCCGTATACACTGTCAGGTCTTCTGTTGCCTATATCAGGTAACATGTTCTTTTAATTGTGACCCATATCCGATTCATGTGTTTACACTTGCCATAAAATTTACGACGTCACGCATGCGTAAAGGCGGGTTCTAGCATCTGCCCCACTCTAGCCACAATGGAAGAAATTGTCTTGTTTTTAGCTCTGTGAAATATGCGAAGTTCACCCAACTTTAAAATGATAAAAAGGCGGAGGAGGAGGGAAAGGGCTGTCATCGCAGCTTGTGTCTATGGTTTATATATAGTGTCCTCCACTGACTCATCTCCCCACAGGGCAAGAAGGCAGGTAAGTTCTGCCGTCGACCACTGACCACTTTCTTCCTCCATGTTTCCTCTGTTGTTGTTGTTTACCACGTTGTTGCAAGTTTAATGACGTACAAAATGGAACAAATCAATAAATCCCATCTGCCTGTTTACATGATGTTACATTGTCACATATCCGATTTATATCTGATTTATTTCCACATATGAAGGAGGCCTGAAACCGATCTCTGAATATCCGAATGCATGTGTTTTTTTCGTGTTTACATGGTCATAGAACAGATCGATCTGTGCCACATATGAGTATAAAATCGGAATTGGGTCACATTTAACTGGCAGTGTAAACGGGGCCTTATGCCGACAGGTTTTGAGAAATCGGCGACAAATGCTTGAAATCACAGGCAAATCGGTGCTCGTTCACGCGAGTAAAAATCACACAATATGAACTATCAAATCCATGATCTGAGAGAATCGCCAATGAGTCGCCAATGCCCGGGAGATATTTGGCGTGCTGAATATCTGGAGCTGTTGGCGATTCAAATCATGCCGTGTTAAATGTGTTTTGACGGAAAATAACATCGGCAATCGCCTACAGCCAATAAGAGAGCAGCATTCACTAGTGTGGGTACCTGCAGGCCAGCCGGAGGTTAAGGGAGAAGTTAAAAGCGATCATTTTCAGTTCACTCGGACACCAGAAATGGAGGGAAAATGAGTGTAAATTTGGCATGAGCCCCCGTGTCTGTTTGACGTGTCATGTGAGCAATATCACAACCTAACCTGGTCAAAAAATAAAAAAGTTGAGGAGAAATTGCTAATTCCCTTCAAAGCCAGGTGAGCAAATATGCATTTTCTACCTCATTAAAGGCTTCTTTTTCTCGTTTTGTAGTTAATAACAAAAGATATACTACGTGTTTTTGGGTGTGAGACGTAATTTGGACAAAGTTGTCGGCGATTCTTCCTATTTTGAAGCCATACAGTGTGAAACTCCCTGTCGCCGATCCATCTTGCAGTGTAAACAAAGCAGCGACAAAACGCTAGCCCAGATAGTCATGCAGTGTGAAAACACCTGTAACACGACTACTTTGAAACTCGGCATTAGTCTCATAATAGTTTCCAGTGCAAACTTTTTGTTCACCGTCGTCATGGTGTCTTTGTGGCAAACCCAATCACGTGTCAGGTGAAATGCATGTGAAAAAGAGCAGCCAATGAGAGGTCCTCGTTGCTTTCATCAGCTGGACAAGACATGCTGCCAAGTCTTAACTCATAACTGATGGAGCACTTCTGCAACATTAATTAGACAGCAGCCATGACGATGAGTGGCAGACCGGGCATTAATAATCAATCTGATTCACTGATGTCACACAGCGAAATCGTTGCATCAAAGAGTGTTCGAGTGGGAACGACAGTGGGAAAATGGAGGGAAAGAGACAGCAACAGGGAAAAAAGGAAGGGCATGTGATAAGATACCCAAATCTTGCAAAGTATCAGCTTTGACGTTATGTCTTAATACTTGAATTAGTAATGTACAGCTCTTTTTAAATATTCAAAAGAAGAAGATGGCTCCCAAATGCCTCACTTGAAGCTTTCTACTTTAGAAACATTTAGCAATTGTGACTGACTAGTGTATTTTGTGAACTTTTTTGTTCAGTGTTTTCATTAAAGGTGCAGTATGTACGTTTGACACCCAGTGGTTGAACTAGGTATTGCACTACTGGATCAAAACACATTAGCTACGTTTTCATCCAGCTATTTTTAGTCACATTTTGGATATACGAGAATCAAGAGCGTCTGTGCTCTGCGTCTGACACCTTCAAGCACCACCGCACGTTCACTGCATGTCAGGATTGCCTTCTGAGGCACAAGTCATTTATTAAATGAAGAAAAAGATTGACACAGCTTCTCCTACTGCAGCGAATTACGTTTTTACTCTTGTTATTTGGCGCCAGTTAACCAGGAAGTGACGATTTTGTCCTCTTTGACTCGTTGGATGGAAATGCTGCTTTATTCGCACATCTTTTATGCGATAATCCAGTTTTGCACATAAAGTTCATTCGCATTTTTGGATGGAAACATAGCTACTGACACTCGGCTCCTCCTCTGATGTGTCTATGCAAGCGCAGGTTGCCAGATTGATGTGAGTGTGGCTGACCCTAAAGTCTAAAGGCTGATCTGAACTGTTTTTCTAAAAGCAACAGCACACGATAGAAGGGATATTTTACATACAGTGCATCTGAAAAATAGTCATAGCGCTTCTCTTTTTCTACATTTTAAGCTAAGGTAAGTATTTTTGTAGTTTTTCTTTTTGCGAATCCACCAGAGTCCGCTGTGTAAGATTTTTGAGATCTCAAATTTCTCTCACAAGTGGCATCCGCGCCTGTTCTTCTCGCGTAAATCCACCAGGAGCTGCTGTCGACCTCCTGACTGACTGACTGACCGATCAATACCCCCACCCAACCCCTCTCCTAAACCCGAAAAAGCAATCCAGATATAAGAAAAGCCTGATTTTTACCATGTTTTCAGATCTTACCACATTCTCACCCTGTTATTTACTTATTTATTAAATTTTTTGCCTTTTGTTTTTATTTCACCTGCTTTCTGGAACCGTTCTTCGCCGGACTTGAACGGCATCGTCATGGTCAACTCCTCTTTGCGTCTTAAGCACTTTGCCAACATACATGGCAAGTTATTGGGCAAACTGCCAAGAGCGGAAAAACTGTCCACACGGTGGTCAGCCGGTAGTGCAAAAAGAAACAGAAGCTGTTGGTGGCGTCATACCACCCGGAGTGTTTGTTTTACAAAATGCAGCCATACATAGCTCTGGCTACATAATTTGCGCTCCCCAGAAATGAATAAGGTGGAATGAGCCTGTACGCTGGTATGAGCCACAATGAGCCTGTGCTGGGTAATACGCGCATGTCAATCAATATTGGTCAACAGGGAAAACCGCATTTCTATGTCACATTGTGGTGGGCCTCAAAATCTCTGGGCTTTGGATCCTATTTTTGCATCAGGAAATTTTATAAAAGAAACTTGTATAGTTTATATCACTCCAATACGAGTGCATACACACTATACCTACACAGATTCTGTCCTGTAGATTTTTGCATGGTAGTTTTAATTATTTTTTTTTCGTTTTCTTTCATCTGCAGAAGTTCAGGAGGAGAGTGCAGGAGTCCACACAGGTCCTGCGGGAGCTGGAAATCTCATTACGGACCAATCACATTGGGTGAGTTCATCTGTGTGCATGCGAGTTCATTAAATACTGCTCACAATAACTGTTACACAGACACACACACAAACCTAAAGGGAAACTGTAGCCCTCATGTAAGATGAAGTGATGCAGAAATCATCATCTTTTGTGTGAGGCAGCACATTCGCCAACCCAATGTTCCTGACTGGACTTGTCGTATTCTTGCCCAGAGATGTATTGCAGGAATGCCAACTGATTGGGTTTGTAGGAATTGTTACATCACTTTATTTTTTATAAATACCCTGAAAAAAGCGTTTGATGTACTCTGTCTGCCATGTTACCATTTTCTCATAGTTTACTTGTATCCATTGCATCACTTCACTGTATTTATAAAATAACTAAATATTAAAGTGTCAATGAGATATTCATAACTGAATCTCAGCTGAAGTCACAGGCAATTGATTCTCACAATATTCTGGCTAGGCTATTTTGAGCACCATTAACTTGAGCATACTACACAGCTTAGAATAGTATGTGTGTATATCTGTTGCTTATATTTTATTGTAGAGACGTTTGTGATTTCAGACACAGAATTAAATGTGGACCATTTTCATTGACTATTCACAGCAAATTTACTGAGTTTCTCTCTTTCGAATAACACAATCAATCTTTTTTATTATAGTTACATTTATTTAGCAGACAGTTTTATGCAAAACGACTTGAAGAAGCACATGAAATCACCAGAAAGCAGCAATATATGGTCACGGTTGAGGTTGAGGAAGGATTAGGACTCAATTTCTGGGTCAAAAACATGGGTTTAGTAATTATAAAATAAACCAAAATGCAACAAAAACAACCCAGAGGTGGGAAAACATAACTAAAAGACAAAACCAAACTTGACTGGGCTGGCAGGGAAGACCATAGCTGGACATGGCTAGAAAACGCAAGACAAGACGATCTCAGCAATGAACAGGCACAGGACAGCAGACAAGAGGGAGCTATAAAGGAGAAATAATAAATTAACAGATGAGTGAACAGGATTAACTAATAATTAACAAGGAGGGTGGGACTAGACAATATACAGGAGAGCACATAACTCAAAGAGACAACATAAGCCATGTGCTCACGTGAAAACAGGACTAGAACATGCAGCCAATGAGAGAACACATTAACCGCGTGTTCACATGAAACACAACACTAAAGCACGTGACCAACATGTAAACATGGAGCCACATGATCTACACAACACCAAGATAAAACAGAGCACAAGCCACAAGTACACTATAAATAAAACACTTACCATGCTCTCAGATGTGGCATGCAAGTTTCCGATCCCAGCGCCAACCGAAACCAACCAGACTGGAGCTCTGAGACTGAAAACACCATGCTGTGAACAAAACACAGTCCCGGACGAGAGCACACATCGCAAGCATGCCCGGGCCCCACGTGTCCACATAAAGCAGGAGCATGCACAGCCCGAGCTCGGCCAAGACGGCGCTCATACAAAAGACGAAGACAGACAAGAACAGGATAAGAGTGCTTGAGCCAAGAAAACTCGAGCTGAGCACAACATACAAGACAAGACAGGACTAGTGTCTGGACTCTGCCATAAAAACAAGAATTTCCAAGATGGAGTTGGCAGAATCCTGACATATATAGACGCCATGACAAGTCTAAATTAGTATAGCAGTTTTCTTTTAATTGAGTCCATGTAATGGAGTGTTTGTAGGAAAGTGTCTCGTGCAAATGGAGAGGAAAGAGTGTGTTTCCTACAGGTGGTTTGTCCGCCCCACTCACCTGTCAGAGGCACACTCAGAATTGCACAACGTTTTTCCAAAAACACAAAGTGTATGAAAGAAGTGTCTGGTGTATATGGAAAGGAAAACTGTGTCTCTTACAGGTGGTTTGTCAAGCCCACATACCTGCATAGTAACGTTACAGTATATTATGTACATCACGCCTACTTTAAAAATAATGTAAGCATTATTTTTGCTTGGAACAAAAATTAGTTTTACCTTCTCAGAAATAAAGTTACTCAAGCATTCTCTGGGACAGTACCTTTTTTAAAAGGTACAGGGTCCACAATAAGCCCTTAACGGTACACAAAATACCAAAAATAAGTAAAAATACAAACTGTCGTAGTTTTTATGCACTAATATGTACATTTAAGATAATAATACGGACCCTTTAGGTACATGTTTGTACCTTTTAGTGCAAAACTCAAAACGCAACGAAAACGCAGCTCTTTATACATTTCTGGAGATCTACGAGGTTCAAGTTGGGGGTCCAAGAATGGTTCCACAAAACGGGTAAAACAAAAACAGAAGCCAAAAAATAATATAAAAAGGTAAATAACAAGATAAGAATGTGGTAAAATTTGAAAATGTGGTAAAAAATCAGGCTGCTGCGAGGGCTTTCTTTTTCTGGATTTCTTTTTTAAACACAGTCAGTTTGGTTTAGGGAAGTGGGTGATCGGGTCAATCAGTGCTTTTGAAAATTAACTATTGGTTGGGGTTAGGGAAGGAGGTGGGTGGGTCAGTCGATCAGTCAGGTAGTCAGTCATTCAGTCAGTCAGTTGACAGCAGCCTCTGGTGCGAATGGCACTCACAAGAGAAATTTGAGATCTAAAAAAGCATACACAACAGCCTCTGGTGGATTCAGGGGGAAAAACAGCAAAAAAACATACCTCCTAGGACGTATTTGGCACTCTCCAGAAATGTATATAGCGGTAAGTTTTCAGAATCAGCCTGGGTTGTTTTAATGAGGTAAGATGTCAGTGATGGCTTGTGTATCCTTAACGAGAGTAAACATTATGTGAAACGTTATACCGAACAAGAAAAGTGTGAGAAACATCTAAAAGACAGAAATATTTGGGGCTTTTGAGATTTTGTGAGAGCTGGCATTCACACACCTCGTTGCATGCTGGGAATTAAGATTGACAGGAAGTGGAAAGGCTGATGGAACTCTGCGAGGTCAGGAAAATGCCACAACAGGAAAATGGGAAGATGTGATATTCCAGCCAGTAACCAGCACACACTCTTTCCTTATCATCCCCTAAATGAGTGTTATTATAGTTTCATCATCGCAAGGGCAGTCCAGAGCAGACAAACACACTCTCAGAAGCTCAGAGCAGCCAGATACACTGCACAGAGATTTAGCCACCGTATGGTACTAAACTAGATTACATAAATGATCTAGTTAATCTAGATGAGATAAGGCAGGTTTATCTTCCCACAGCAGGTTCGACAAACACAAAACAACAGAGCAGTTCCACAAATCCTGTCTGTTGAGTTTCAGATGTGTTCATCCATTGCCAAAACATTTCCCAGATTCTTTCTATACATTAATTACCAGTAGAATCAGAATCAGTTTTATTGCCAAGTGTGCTTCACACACAAGAAGTTTGCTTTGGCTACAGAAGCTTCCAGTGTACATAAAGTGACAAGTGACAACACAAAATAAATATGAAAAAAAGACGATAGACATTAAACAGAGATGCAGTCAGTCCAAAAAGATCTGGATGTTGAAATGTATGTACAGATTTGTTATAAATATACAGGTTATAAGGTGCTGTGTGCAAATGCGTAGGAAGTATTGCATTGTATATTGTTATAAGGTGCTGTGTACAAATGCGTAAGAAGTATTGCATTGTATATTGTTATAAGGTGCTGTGTATAAATGCGTAAAGAGAAGTATTGTATTGTATATTGTTATACGGTGCTGTTTACAAGTGCGTATGAGAAAGTATTGCACATTTATTGCACAATAGGAAAATATTAACTGTTCATGAGGTAGATGGCCTGAGGAAAGAAACTTTTCCTGTGTCTGGCTGTTTTTGTGCTCGCTGCTCTGTAGCGCTGGCCAGACGGTAACAGTTCAAACAGGAAGGTTGCTGGGTGAGAGGCGTCCAGGGTGACTTTGCGAGCCCTTTTACTCTCTCTGGAAGAGTACAGTTCTTGAAGTGTAGGAAGGGTAGTGCCAGTGATTCGTTCAGCAGTTATTCAATTATCATTCAATTGTAACAAAGACGGAAAAAGATGCAGAATGGCCTTAATTTTGCTTGAATCTCCTATGATTTCCTCTGCACTTACTAAATGATCCAGGAATTAAATTTCTTAGGACAGAACTTTCTCTTCTTTAAGTTGATGGTCAATCTTGCATCATGTAGCTTGCAAAAGACAGCTTGAAGGACTCGTAGGCGATAGTCAGTGTTGATGAGTTTATCAATGTAAACAAAGCAAAGTTTACCACACATTTCTCCTAATGCAGCCTCCTGGAAGATTGCTGGAATTGCAAAAAGTCCATCCAATGTTGAGTATGACCCAACTTTCAGTAATGACAACTCAATATTCAGGTTTAGAACTCAGGTGTATGCTGCACACTGCTGAGGAGATTTCCCGCCAAAAGCGTTTCTCGCGTTGTGTAATGAATATAATGAATCACTATTATACCAAATGATAAAGAATATGTCACTCCTAAACTGTCTCTTTCTCTCTCTGTTTAGATGGGTGCGGGAGTTTCTGAATGAGGAGAACAAGGGTTTGGATGTGTTGGTGGAGTATCTTTCGTTTGCACAGTATGCTGTCACGTAAGTCACCCGTGATTGTCCCGAACATGAACACAATGAACACAATGGCTCCTTTCACTCCGAATGCTGCTGAGTCTGTGTGTGGCTCTGACTACATGCCTTACTGCTGCTCTCTGTGTGTATTTGTGTGTGTGTGTGTGTGCAGACTGTTCACTGAAATCAAGTCACAAGATCTCGTTTACAACCAAATAGCACTCTAGTGATAGGAAATGGTCATGTTTTTAGTGTGTTTTAGAGGAAAAGACTGTTATCACAGTCACCCCAAAACCTCACAACACATAAACCAATGTTTAGGGTTGGTAGGATTCTTTGACTTATGGTTGATTCTGTTGACTTATGGGACAAAAAAAGACCTGGGTATCATTTTAACAACAGACAGGAAAAGTAAACCTTTTTTTTAAATCTTGAAGTTTGGTGACTTTTTCTAAAATGACCCCACTAAAAATGATTAGAAATTTATTATTAGCTGATTAGAAATGTGTTAAAGCATTTATTAAAACATATTATGCCAATTTTAAAATAACAGTTAAAGAGCCGCTATTATGTTTTTTGAAAATGACCGTCCATGCAGTGTGTAACTCAGCTCTAAGTCACGTTAAATATCCCAAAAATCTGAAAGTGTGCTGTGTTTAAAACTGTTGATTCATTTATAAAAGTGTCGACTCATAGTGGTTAGAATGAATTACCGCGATAATGAGTCTTTAGCCGTGCCGTTGTGACTTCGATACGGAACTCGAGCCCTGTCCATTTGTTGCGTCCAGAGACCCGGGAAATTTAAACCCTTGGCCCCACCCACAAAGACTGTAGAAAGAAGAGGAAGACAAACACTGTAGCAGATCCTGGTTGAATCATGTAACGAAGACGCTGTGCTATGAAGTGTGAGGGAAAGTTAGTGTTATTTTCTCTACCCAAAGAGGCTGTGAAGAGTGAGTGGTTGAAGTTTATTTTTGCAAAAATACCTTATATGGGGCATTATAGCCCCAGCCTTGTGCTGTGTTCCCGTCATTTTTCTGATGAGTGCTTCAGCAACACGCTTACAACGAAAGCTTAAAGCTTAAAGGAAGGATCAGAAAACACTATTGATGTATGGGACTTTGTCAGAACTTGACAGGAACTTTACGGTACACAGTTCATGGACCAGTTTCTTCCTCCATTTCACAAGTGTAAGTAAGTGCGATTAAAATAGTTGCGTCCTTGTTTTCTCTAGCTTGCAAATTATGTATTTAATTGTGTTTTGTTACTTGGAACCGCTCCATGTGGCTGGTACTGTATCTGGTTAGCTCTTTATATTCTCATATCGCATCCAAAGCCACATTGAAAATGTGACACGTTTGTTTACGAATTTAAATGAACTCGTGATCCACTGCTGTTTATTGTTGCTATGGCCACCGTCAGCTGTTTCCACACACGTGTGGCGGTCAAGTTTCAGAATAGTTCAGCTTTTGCCACTGTGTGGATTAATACTGAATTTGTGTCATGGCTAAGAATAGAGCAGTTAGTGTTAGTTTCTCTACCCAAAGAGGCTGTGAAGAGTCAGTGGTTGAAGTTTATTTTTGCAAAAATACCTCAGCATTACAGCCCCAGCCTTGTGCTGTGTTCCTGTCATTTTTCTGATGAGTGCTTCAGCAACACGCTTACAGCGAAAGCTTAAAGCTTAAAGGAAGGATCAGAAAACACTATTGATGTATGGGACTTTGTCAGAACTTGACAGGAACTTTACGGTACACAGTTCATGAACCAGTTTCTTCCTCCATTTCACAAGTGTAAGTAAGTGCGATTTAAAATAGTTGCGTCCTTGTTTTCTCCAGCTTGCAAATTATGTATTTAATTGTGTTTTGTTACTTGGAACCGCTCCATGTGGCTGGTACTGTATCTGGTTAGCTCTTTATATTCTCATATCGCATGTAAAGCCACGTTGAAAATGTGACCCGTTTGTTTATGAATTTAAATGCGTTTGTGAACTCGTGATCATTTATCGTGGCTATGGCCACCGTTAGCTGTTCCTACACACGGCGGTCAAGTTTCAAAATAGTTCAGCTTTTGCCACTGTGTGGATTAATGAATGTGTGTCATGGTTAAGAATAGAGTTATATGCTGGTGTTTAACTGCATTGCTTTGATGCACTCCTGCATTGGGCTCACACATACACTCTGCACTCTGACTACTTCAAAATTGTTGATAAACCGTAGTGGGCAATTCTTTCTGTCTCACGCTGATCACAGTCGACCAATTGCAATAGGCTGGGTCATTGGACCAATCAGCCCAGATTAGCATCGCGCTAAGGAGGAATTTGGGAACAAATGAATCACTGAACAAATCAGTCGTTGGAATAATTAGGTAAAAATAAATGCATATTATAAGACAATGAAAGTGTTTTTTTGAACTTGCATGCATATCAGACTGTTGTTGGAGACCCCCCTAAAACCAAAATATGAGCTTTTTTAATGCATAGTAGAGGCTCTTTAAGCTTTAGTATAGAAATCAATTCTCACTATTAACTAGTAGCTTTCTAGCATGCCTATTTTTAACATATTGGCTATATATAAGTACTTATAAGCACATATTCTGCATGATCATATTCTATATCCATAATCTGACCCAACACCTAAACTTAAAGGGATAGCTCAACACAGGCTCATTCTGTAAACATAGCCCTTTTTTACGTTTCTGTAGATTACGAATTATGTAGCCAGAAGTACGCATGGCTGGGTCTAGGTCAATCGGTGCTTTTGAAAACACTATTGGTTGGGTTTAGGGAAGGAGGAGGATAGGTCAGTTGAACGGTAGGTCAGTCAGTCAAACAGTCAGTCTACACCGGCCTCTGGTGGATTTACGTGAGAACAGCAGGTGCGAATGGCACTCGTGAGGGAAACTTGAGATCTTAAAAAGCGTACACAGCGAACTCTGATGGATTCGCGAAAACAAAAACTGCAAATAAGGAGCTGCTGGGATATATTTGCTGCACTCCATAAATGCATATAGAGGTACGTTTTCAGAATGAGCCTGGGTTGGAAAATTCAGTCATCATTGAAAGGTTACTGTACGTCACTTTTACGCTCAGAAAAGTTTAAGTAACAATTCACACAATTTACTACTGGCTTATTACCTGCCTATTATTAAGATATTGATGGTTTATTAGCACTTGTAAAGTATGGTCTCATTTTCGATCCCTGATTCTACCCAATACCTAAACCCAACTACTAACAACTTAATACTAACTAATAATAAGCAGTAAATTAGTAGTTTATTGATCTAAAAGTCTTGATTAATGGTCTGTTAATAATGTAATGTTCTCTTTTGTATATGTTTGCTGTTATTTGTTGTGTTTTACAGGTATGATGGTGACAGTTCTGAGAACAGCACAGAGAACTCAGTGGATAAATCTAAAGCCTGGAGTCGATCGATTGAAGATCTCCATGGAGGAAATCACCTCTCGTCTGGAGGCTCTGGCAGTAACATCTCTAGAACCAACAGACATTCAACAATAAGGTGCGAATGCGCAGAAAAACAAACCAAATTGTTGTTGTCATTTAAACAAGATCATCGCGAACAAATCACACAAGACACAGACATTAGCTATGTTTCTATTCAAACTCTCCAAAAAATTATAAACAGACTCAAACAACCATCTCTGTAAAAATACTGAATACTTTAAAAATAATAAATAGTAAAAAAAAACTTTAAAAATTGATACAAATGCTTAATGGAATCGTCAATATGCGAATCAATTTTGAAACATGTGGACAACATAGTATGATAAACTTTTTACCTGATAAGAAAAAAAAAACTAAAATACAATGGAAAAATTCCAGTGTGCACATTAAAAAAGTCTTGATAACGAAAATAGGGATGATGGGATGACATTAATGGACAAATCAGCAGAACGACCACATGGTAAAACATATGAAATGTTGTTTTGGTCATTCTAAAAACCCTCAGCCAAAGTCTATCAAGTAAAGTGGTTCGGTATTATTGGTTAGACTTTATTTGAAGGTGACGTAGTTACAGTGTAACAACAGGATCCAAATGCAGCTTTATTAAGGCTGTCAGGCAGGCAAGGGTCGAAACAGGAGCATGCAGTAATGTAGACATAATCCAAACAAATCCAATCGTAAACAAAGAGGGCTCTCTTTTAACGATCTAGGCACAAAGTCTAAAGCGCATGGCACAAAAGCATTAAGGGTGTGTCTGAATTCACTTTTGCTATTTTAAGAACGGAAAAATACGCTCTGCACCCTGGCTCATGGTCTAACAGTGTTGTACTTATTCTCTTGATGAGTTATAGGTGTGAGCATAATGTGCAATAAACCAATCAGAGTCTCATCTCCCATTCCCTTAAAGAGTCAGTTGCGTCGTACCATGGCACATTTCTTATTTATGTGGCGGACTTTGTAAGTGGAAACCCTGAACGCTTCACTAGTGAGAAAACAGTTAAACAATCTGTGCGAGGATAAAGAACGAGCCTTCTCCATTCTGCCTCTTTACTTTCTCTTTACTTTGACTCTTTACTCCTTTACTTTCGTGGATTAGGAAATTGTGTTGTACGCACTCCAGTGAAGACATCCATTAGCCTACATATTTATTTCGTTTGTTAAGTTTAAAGATTTGTTTCAAAACTATTTCTAAATTCAGTTCTAATTTCCAGCAAACAAATAAATGAACAATAATAATGAAGTTTGGTCAAAAAAATGAATTATATTCAAACACACGTCCTATTCTTATACCCATATGGTGATGCAGACATCTCCAAAACCCCACAGGTGGACAAATCTAGACTAATTTTTATTAAAACAAATATAAATATGCATATAATAAGTAATACTGCTAATAATAATAGAATACAAATGTAAATTGTCATGAATGAACTGAAAAAAAGACATAGAGGAGGCATGAAGAAGACATGCAGGCAGTGGTTTTTATATTTATGTAGAAAATAATAATTATTGACATTTTAATACTTTTTTTTCATATGTAAAGACATTTATGTATTGCTGCACATCCTGTGTGTATTAAGCAATGTGTAAGCTTTTGAACCCACATAGGGGCATAACTAACGCGATCTGCGCTGGACTTTAGAGCAGCTTTCAGATGGTCAGTGCCGGGGTCTATTTCAGTTCTTCAAAATAGTAACGATCCAACAATGCACCCTAAACCCACCTCTATTTTAGACAAGCACGCCCATGAGTCCACTAAGTGGCGCAAATAGACTTGCTGTTTAAACAACGTGGTGCAAAACGTGAAAATTAGGGTTGCGCTGGTCTGAAAATAGCATCAAATCGCACCAAACATGTCTTGCACCTCATTGCGCTAAGTGTATGATTGGGCCCAGAGACAGGTGAGAGGATTCAGATGGGCAGCAAACAATTAATGAAAGTTAAACAGGTCAAAAAGGGTAAAAAATAAGGCAAGGCAAGACAAGGAAAAACACATTGTAAAATGGTAAAGTCTAGATCGGATACGCGGCCGGCCGGAAGTGCGATATGGATATCAATATAGCAGCATTTTTTATGACGCTGTATAACAATAATTAATATTTTTACAGTACTGTGATGGTTGCGTAAAAAAATACAATTTTTGGGGGTAATTTATTAGATAACATAAATAATACTCGGTCCAACTACTGTTTTTACATTACTGTGACGGTTGGGTTTTGGGCTGGTGTGGGGGTAGGTGTTAAAAAATAAAAAAAATTGGGTTATTTAATAGATAGCATAAATAATACTCGGTACAACTACTGTTATTAAGTTACTGTGACGGTTTGGTATAGGGTTGGGTGAAGGTAGACGTTAATAAAACACAATAAATTGGAAATTTTATAAATAACATAAATATTTTTTCCCAGAGATGGGTTGCAGCTGGAAGGGCATCCTCTGCGTAAAACATATGCTGGATAAGTTGGCGGTTCATTCCGCTGTTGCGACCCCAGATTAATAAAGGGACTAAGCCGTCAAGAAAATGAATGAATGAATGAATGAAAAAAAATAATTCTCGTTAACTTCAGGCAGCAACCGTATCCGATCTAGCAACAACCTTGTACAACAAAATTATACAAAGTCCATGTAATCAGTGATGATGTCCGTCAGCTGTGTGTGTAATTAGGAGGCGAACAGAAACCGGTGTGTGACTGCAGGTCATGATGGGATTTGTAGGTCAGGTAAATGACAGGGAATGATCTCCAGCAGCCTGCAAGGGCAACACCACTGACGATCATAACACAGTGTAATTATTCACTTGAATACTGAGTTGCATTAATTACATGTAGTTATTACATGGGAGACACAGTGGTGCAGAGGGTGGCGCTATTACCTCACAGCGAGAAGTTCGTTGGTTTGAGTCCTGGCTGGGTCAGTTGGCATTTCTGTGTGGAGTTTGCATGTTCTTCACATGTTCGCATGGGTTTCCTCCATGTGCTCCGTTGTCCCCCACAGTCCAAAGACCAAAGTCCCTCAAAGTCCATAAATGGCCCTGGGAGCAAGTAAGTTATTATATGGTTAGGGTTAGAAGGTGGGTTAGGTTTAGGGTAAGTTACATCTAATGACCCATAATTCATTGTAATTACTATTGACCTTATTCTTGACGTACGAGTGGGCACAGCCATTGGAATCTTTTTGGTTCGAAACCTCCAATCTTATTCACTTCCATTGATTTATTCGCTACCATTCGGCTTAGTCCCTGATTTATCAGGGGTCACCACAGAGCAATGACCTGCCAATTACTCTGGCATATGTTTTAATCAACGGATTATTAGGCATAAAAAAACAGCTCATTATGATGCTCGTTTTCTACCACTTAACCCAGTCATTTCTCCCGTAGGCAATTGAATCTGAAGTTCTAAAACAAATCGCAAAAATGAGCACACTTCCGCATTGCAAAATAAGGTCGATAGTGCATGGATAACTACTTTATCTTAGATTAAACAATTACCATATCATTACTGTCTTGAGTGTTTTTAACCTTTTAAATATATATTTGGTGTCAGTATATCTAGGAAGTGACGATTTCGTTATCTTCGACTCGTTAGATGGAAATGCTGCTTTACTTGCAAAGGTTTAATTAGCATATGTCTAATTCATGTAGATAGAAACATAGCTACTGATAATATTTAACTGAACGTGATATGGTGTGTCCCAACTGCAGTGTGTACAGACTTCATGTGATTTCTGAAAGGCTCTTTTGTGTGGTCATGAGGGCTGTAAGTCTTTAAATGGCTTAGGAAACAGTGCACCATGTCAGAAGCAAGAGTAGAATACAGTGGACGTGTGTCTGTCTATCTGTCTGTCTGGACGCTGACTCAGAGCACTGCTTTGGATGTTTTTATTCTGATGACGAATGGGATGACTGACACATCACCGTCATATGAGTGTTAATAGACAGAACTCCCCTGACTGTTCACGTCGACAGAAAAAAAGAGAGATTTTGTCTTGTTTTTGGTCCAAATACCCCAAAAATTTGAAATCAAGAAGCATTTTCAAGACAAGATAAAACTATTGTCTTGTTTTTTGAGAAATAGCATGTCAAAATTAAGTTATAAAGTGAGGTTTACGCCAATGGGGTAAGCAAAATAATCGTATTTCAAGCTGATTATTATATTATATTATACTGCATATTATTCAGCAAAAACTCACTTCATTTTGAGGTATTATTTCTGAAAACAACACAATAATATTTTATTTGTCTAGAAAATGCTTCATAATTTCAATCATTTTCTTTTATTTTTTTATACTTTATTTTTATTTCTCTTTTTTAAGGAAGAAAAAAGGGGAAAAAATACAAATAATAAATGGTTGAACCTAGGATCCTGGAGGAAAAATGCAGTTTTCGTCCAGGCCGTGGTACACTGGACCAGCTCTATACCCTCACCAGGGCGCTCGAGGGTTCATGGGAGTATGCGCAACCAGTGCACATGTGTTTTGTGAACTTGCAAACTATAAATTATACAAAGTCCATGTAATCAGTGATGATGTCCGTCAGCTGTGTGTGTAATTAGGAGGCGAACAAAAAACCGGTGTGTGACTGCAGGTCATGATGGGATTTGTAGTTCAGGTAAATGACAGGGAATGATCTCCAGCAGCCTGCAAGGGCAACACCACTGACGATCATAACACAGTGTAACTATTCGTTTAAATACTGAGTAGTGATGCCAAGCCTATGCCAACAATTGCTTTAGATATTTAGACTAAAAACAAGCCAGATCTGCACATCTTTGCTCTGTTGTAGAAGCCTAAAGGAGGAACTGAAGTATATACACCGAGCCTGAGGAGATCTGTTTGAATGGGTTCAGTATGCTAAGCCCCTGTCATTTGAATTGGATTAAGCTCTAACTCTTATGCAGTAGCTGGAGAATTCCAAAGTCTAATTCAGGAATTCGGCACGCTTCTTTCTTCCGGGTCACATGTCAAAAGCTCCCATCATTTCCATAGTGCTTCTGCTAGGGGGATTCTAGAATTGCAGGTACATTTAGATAAAATAGGTTCAAAAACAAAAACTTTGTAACATTTAGATTGAAGTAAATATTCACACCATTTGCTACTGGTTTATTACCAGCATATTATTAAGATATGAAGTATTTATCAGCACTTAAACAGTATTATCTTATTTTACATCACTATTTTTTAATCCTAACCAATACCTAAACCCAACTATTACCTTACTAATTATTAATAAGAAGCAAATTAGTAGTGTATTGTTTATAATCTTAGTTAATGGTGTGTTAATAGCATGAGTTGTACATTAAAATAAAGTGTGAGCAAACATTTTTAATGAAACTTTAATAAAATACTGTATATCAAGTTATCTCTCAAAATAATGTTGGTTTGTGTTTGTGCCATCGACTGATACATTGGTGCATTCCTAGTAATTTCTAATAGCTAATACCTTAACGAATGAAAAAGTATCTGTAAATTTAAGTGATTAAAACATTTGTTGGTCCCATTTTATATTAGGTGGCCCTAACTAGTATCTACTTACACTGAAATTAATCTTTTGTTACAATCTATTAATTGTGTAAATACATGTTTTTACATTGTAATTATGATTGATTAAATATCTGCATGTGCTGTCATTACACTTTTATTTACACTGTTGACCATCCCATACACCTTAAGCTACCCTTAAACCAACCCATACCATCAAACCTACCCTAACCCTACCCATATCCCACCTCAAGATCACCAGAAGTGTACTGTAATTCATTATGACCATAGTAAGTACATTGTATTTACTTTTTTAATGCAAGTGCATAGTAGTTAAGGCCACCTAATATAATTAATATAATTACCCAAATTTTAGTTTGATTATTATTTATTTATGAACTGTGTTGTAGTTTATGTCAAATTAATCACCGTAGTTAATGGAGTTGTCACTCTGTCTGCAGTTTGCTGTTGTGTGTTCCTATCTGCAATACAAGGCACGTTCTGTTTAAATCTTCTGACAGAGTCTTTGGTCCTCTTCTCTCCCCTTTCCGTGTTTATTCCTAATGTGCTTGATTAAGAGACTGAGCTCAGTTGCTAAGTAGTTAGCTGTGTGCCTCCAGCCTCAGAACGTGCCCTCGTCTCCACTGAATCTCTGTTTTTTACCTGTTATTTTAAGCTGTTTATTCAGATCGTGCTGCTGTGTATGCGCTTTTTATGAATCCTCTTCATCACTCCTGTTCTAGTTCTGAAGCTCTGCCCTGATGCAGTAGATATGTTCCTGTGTTTTGCTTCTGCTCCTAGTCAGTTCTGCAAAACAGGCTCATTGGGGATGTGTGCACCAGGGCTACATATTCGGGAAACCGCAAAAACATGCCCTGGAATATGTCTGTCTGCATTTTGTGTGTAAAACAAACTCAATGGGGTGTTATGAAGTCGCTGACAACCTCTTTTCGTGCTACTGGGCAGCTTTTGCAGAGCGGTCAGTTTGCTCAGTAGCTCACCTAGTACAGAATCAGACTTGAGACGTGGAGCGGACTGGGTTTCGAGTCTGGCAAAGGATGCTTACAGAAACCAGGTAAAACAACTCCCCCTAAAAAAACAAGTGTGAAATCATGGTAAATAACGTGGTCACAATGATATAAATCAAAATATGATTTCACAGGCGCTATAAGTTCTACCTATTATAACTCCAGTGAATCAATAGCATTACTAACCAGACATGATTCCTGAGGGTATTGAATTTGTCATGACCACACCTTGTCCTGTATATATCAGCTTGCTATCGACTGACATAGACATCACCTACATACTATATAACTGCAGGTTAACTATGCTTATATATAATAAATTTAACTGTTAAAAGCTATTAGTTACTAGTTAATTAGTTGATATTCTTAGTAACTAACAAAGTTATGCTAACTGATAACCAAATTTGATTGTAATGCAATAATGTGCACCTTCTGTAAAGCTGCTTTGAAACTAAAATTTATATTGTGAAAAGCGCTATACAAATGAACTTGAATTGTATTGACCCCCCCAAAAAAACTTACATAAACCCAACCCATAGTGTTTTCAAAAGCAGAGAAGAGAAGAGAAAAGTGAACCAGATTCCAGGACTCAATTTATCATCACTCCAGCCAGCTTCTCATGGACGCGGAATGTAAAGAGGGGCCTGTAGTGGATTTGAAAAAAAAAAAAAAAACAACGCATTGCAAGCAGATGTCGCCTAGGGTACGTATTTCACGGTTCCCAAAAATGTAGCCCTGGGTAGGTGTCTCCAAGGAGCCTGAGTTTTTAGGGTTTGATAGTGTGCTGCATTTCATTCATAAACAAGAGTATTTCTCAAATGTCCCTGTTTCTCTCCTGAAGAACGCAGACTCGTCCACAATGTCCAAAGTGCTCGCAGAAACAAGGGTATGTCTGCTGTTTACTCTTTCAAGTTGTGTAGATTTAAATAGTAATAATTAGAATAGCACTAGATTATTGATTGGTTTGGTGCTGTTTATAACATACACTACCTGATAAACAGTCTTGTCACCTATCCAAGTTTTAGGAACAGTAAATAATAACTTCTAGTTGATCAATTGGTGTGAGAAGTGGCTTTTATGAAAGACAAAGGCCTGAAGATTTCACTTATTTTACAGAAATAAAACATGATCATACCTTGATTTTTTTTTTTCGATTATTTCATTATGACAGTAAGGTCTGACTTTGCTTAGACAAAAGTTTTGTCACTGAACAGAAATAATGTACAGTGTAGAATATAAAGTCATGGTGCAGTGAAAAAAGCCGATGCCCTTCCAGCTGCAACCCATCTCTGGGAAACATCCATACACATTCACAAACATACACTACGGACAATTTAGCCTACCCAATTCACCTGTACCACATGTCTTTGGACTTGTGGTGGAAACCGGAGCACCCGGAAGAAACCTACGCAATAACAGGGAGAACATGCAAACTCCACACAGAAATGCCAACTGACCCAGCCGAGACTCGAACCAATGACCTTCTTGCTGTGAGGAGATTATGCTACCCACTATGCCACCGTGGCAGCCCATGAACTTTTTTCAATTAAAAAAAAATTATTTGCCACAAGGATGAGTAAACATTGATAGAATGTAGATTTTCGGGTGAAAAATCTCCACCTTTTATAGAAGCTTCATCGTTTTTTTTTTCGCCCATTTCCACTGAGCGGTATGGTACTGTACGGTTCAGTTCGGTATGCTTTTATGGTCGTTTCCGCTTATGGTTCCGTTTCCGTACCATACCACTTTTTGGTCACCCTTTGCAAAGGGTACCAACAGGCCCAAAGGACCACAGGGCGGAGCTAGACACGTAGCTGAACGCTATTAGTTTGACAGAGATACATCACTCGCCGAAGCAGGAGAATGAAAACAAAGGAAGCGCCATTTTTAAAAACACAGCCGAGATGTTATACCATATACATAAAATAACCATGGTTGACCCCAGCTCAAACAAACCTTGTCGTCGTCTTGATGTACAACCACAAAGCCAAGAAGAACAAAATCTGCCGTGTCCTGTTGTTGTTTTACAAGCCCGTCTAAAAGCGAGATCCGTTTTACTTTCTCCAGAGAACTCGCAGCACGTCTATATTTGAAATAACGAACTTTTTGAGCTCATACAGTATCAACAACGTGCTCGTGATCATTGAAGCGCTCTCATAACCGACCCTTTCAGAAAGAGACTAACGTGAGAGTGAAGCGCAAGAAAGACGGAAAAAACAGCAGCAAATGAAGCTTCTGCGAACTAAAACATGAACAAACTGCCAAGTTTGACTATTATCGTTACCTTCTGGACTATTATGAACACGGAATAATGGAACTACTTTCTAACAAGAGGCTACATGTGCTGCTGAAGATTAAAGATACAGATGGGAGGTTTGCACTGACTGTGGGCTCTATGTTTCGTGTTGTTTTTGAACCCAAGTAAGGACTAAATGTAAGGACTAAATAGTTTTTCTGTAATTGATAACATATCAGAGACTGTAAGGTGTAGTATGTGTTCATATATACTGCATTTATTTATTTATTTCATATAATCGCAGACTATTTCACACAATCATTGATCTGCAGTTATAATCAGATCTTGTTCATAGAAAGGTTAGTAATGAACATTTTATACACAAGTATGTGTATACTAAAGCATCTGTTTTATGAGAAGTGCTGCTCATATGATATGCAAACGACCCGTACGGCTTTACTGTAGACATTTCCTAGAGTATTCAAAATCCTTTCACTTGTGATTGTGATTTTGTGATGTCACAGAGCTGGAGTTGTATGGATTCGCATCCGTCCTGTGTTAGAAGTGCTGTTCTGTTCTCTTAAAATACATAGCTTGGGGCATGAGCTTTTGTGTCTTCAGAAAGAACATGTTTGATCTTGTGTAATTGTGAAATCACACTGATACATATGAGAAATAATAATGTTCCAAATGAGCACAGTCATACATCCGGATATGATGAAGACATTACACACACATGCTTTTCTGTAATCTTCGGAAGACTGTAGGTCTTTGTGATGTTCTGGCATACCTGTCAACCCTCCTGTTTTCCCCAGGATTCTCCTGAATTCTATCATCCTGTAAAAGTATTATCCCATATTTCTCACATATTTTTAATCTTTCAATGAAGGATGGCAGTAAACATTAAAGAGCCGATTCTCCCTATACACAACCCATACCGCCGAACCACCAGGAGACGCCGTTTCCTCTTAAATGAGAATCTGTCCTGTGCTTTCATTTTATTTAGGCATGAAAACACTGAAATAAATATAAAAACGGCAGGAGTCCCTTCCCTTTCCATTACAGGCGGCATCACCCATCATATGCAATCCTCAAAACAGTCAGTTCATATAGCGGTGCGTGACTGTCAGACATGCTCCATAGTGATAAAAAGACGCTGTACACGCGATCTGAAAGTGTGAAAGTGAAAGAGGACACTGGGTTTTTGGTGTGTGTTTGAATACAGACATACACACATAATAATAATAATAATAATAATAATAATAATAATAATAATAATAAT
>CAIGQQ010037715.1:4912350-4926946 GCA_903798035.1 Danio albolineatus
ATATATATATATATATGTATATATTGTTTTGATCGGTACCGAAGCCAATACCATTGACAACTCTACAATAGAGTTTACTATATCTTTTAAGTCAGTGTTTCTCAACCACGTTCCCGAAGGACCACCAGCTCTGCACATTTACCATGTCTCTATAACCAAACACACCTGCTTCAGGTCAGCAGCTCATTAGCAGCGTCTGAAAGACCTGAAATGGGTGTGACAGACAAAGGAGACATTCAAAACATGCAGTGTTGGTGGACCTTCAGGAACGTGGTGGAGAAACGCTGTTTGAAGCTATTATATCATAAACAACCAAAACCATCATGTGTGTATGTGTGTGAATGTATAAAGAGAGAGGTTTTCTAGTCAGTGTAAATAACAGAAATGGGGTAATTGTATCTGTGAAGAACTCATTATAGCCAACATAATCAAGACAATTCTTTGGTTTGTTTTTTTGTGATAAGGACTAAGGCTCTGGTGTTGGAGCTGCTGGCTGCCGTGTGTCTGGTTCGAGGAGGTCACGAGATCATTCTCTCTGCCTTTGACCATTTTAAAGAGGTACACACTCTGATTTCAGCCATGATTTGGTCATCTGAGACAATTTAGGGAAATCCTAAAAGATTCCTGTAGTCCTAGGCTAAAATCTTTGATAATTGGTTTGACATGTTCACTGACAGTCGATTAATGTCCGTTGCAATCAGATTTTCCCTTCGATGAAGTTCTGGCAGTGTCAGAAGATTTCAGAGCGACTTTAGCAATGACAAACGTCAAAGCAACAACCAATTGGAGTGTCAGATCTGATGACGCAATAGGCACGTCAACTTTAAACCACCTGTACTTAATATTCTGATGCAAAATCATGGCCATCAACTCAACACTGCTGCAGACAACACAGGCTCATTGTGAAAAACGTACCCCCGTATACATTTCTGGCGACTGCAAAATATATAGCCAGAGCTACTTATGGCTTCCGTATCTTTTCACCAGCTGACCACTTACCTCTGTGTGGACGGCTTGTTTGCTGTTACCAGTTTGCTCAGTAGCTCGCCACGTACGTCAGCAGACTTGAAAAGCAGAGATGAGTTGACTGTGATGACGGGCTTTGAGTCCGGTGAAGAACAGTTCTAAATAGCAGAAAAAACAAAAACAAATGTCAGAACATTAAAGAAACAAGTAAATAAGTGAAGTTTTTTTACAAACTAATTTGGAGAGGATCACGTGCTGATGATTGCTTGCACCTGGTCCCGCATTATTCAATTTATGATTCACCAATCAGACAATTCCTAAGTCACTATAAATACCCTAAGCTCCATATCACAGCCATCTTTGTTTTGAAGAATCCCCCCTTCCACCCCTACTCCTCCTCCTTTCCTAGATGGGTGCCACTGTGGCCTAGTGGTTAGCACTGTTGCCTCACAGCAAGAACGTCACTGGTTCTAGTCCTTAACAAGCCAGCTGACGTTTCTGTGCGGAGTTTACTTGTTCTCCCCGTGCTCACATGGGTTTCCCCAGGGTGAGAACGTGGTAAAATCTGAAAATGTGGTAAAAATCAGGTGGCCGCGAGGTGGATTGCTTTTTAAAACACTATTGGTTGGGTTTTAAGGAAGGGGTGGGTGGGGGAATCTGTCGGTCAGTCAGTCAATCGAAAGTGGAACAGCAATACGCAAGAACAGCAGGCGCGAATGGCACTCGTGAAAGAAATTTGATTTTCATCAATTTTACTTACCTCCTGGGACGTATTACGCAATCGCCAGAAATGTATATAGGGGTACATATCATTATTGAGCCTGGGTGGGCTACAGATTAATTCCAGTTTAATTGCTCAGTGATAGTTTAAGGTTTTTTAAATGTCACTGAACTCAGTAAAGCCAGAGAACATATTAGGGTGGCCTTGAAATCTCATTTCATTGTATTTTTACATACTTTCAGTGTTCTCTCTCGATGCATGAGCTCTTTTATTGCTTCGCAGGTGTGTTCAGAAGACCAGCGGTTCGAGAAGCTCATGGAGTACTTCAAGAATGAAGACAATAACATTGACTTCATGGTATGTGTGACACCAATATGCCAATATTTTCTATTTTTTTAATACATAACACTTAGGGGTGTAATATATGAAGATATGGACACCATTTACAACTGATTAATTACCTGCCTATTGTTAAGATATTAACTGTTTATTAGCACTTACTATTTTACATCCTTAATCATACCCAAAACCTAAACCCATTTACTGCTAACTGAATTGACTAGCCTTTCGTCACGTTAGTGGCTGTTTTTGCCCCATTGACTTCCATTTTTTGATTGCAGAGCTATGACAGCAGATAATCGTGCATTCTTGATTGTTGCTGGTTTTCCCTGTTGGAAAGAAGTAAATTTACTATTTTCTTTATTATTAATCATTACTTGGCGTGTAAAAAAGCTTAGTTTCTGGATAAAAACTTTATGGTTATATGGAGTATAGTACATTATGTGTGTGTGGGTGGGTGTGTGTCAGATCTCAAATTAAAATAAGTGTATTTATACACACACACACACACACACACACACACACTATAATCTGCTATTTTACTTCATAAAAACTCCATATAAAAGCTAGAAAACCTTTGTTGCACAGGCCTATCTAAAGGGTTAATGGTGCCAAATGATGTACAAATGACACATTTTACAGGGAAAAACACCAATAATCAAGAATGTATGACTATATGGTGTCATGACTTAGCAGTCAAAAAATGTGATTATAATGGAAGTCAATGGGGCAAAAACAGCCACCAGCTTAATGAAAGGGTAGTCAATTTGAACAGTACACAAGGCTTAATAAGCAGCTGATTAGTACTTTATTGAGCTAAAATTTTTAATTAATGGTTGATAATAGTGTAAAGTTTACATTAAATTATTACACGACCAGTGGTGTAAAGTAGCAAATTACAAATGGTCTGAAAGGTCTGGTCAACTTTTCAAACAGTGACAACTTTAAATGATGAGTCAACTGGTTATGCACAATGCACAACATGTAAGTCCAAGGGGCCTGCGGTACACACAAATCCAGCACTGCATCTCAAAAAACACAGATGCTTACTGTCAAAGGCGACATTATTTGAGGGCATTTATTATGACATAATTTGTTTCCTTTTTTATATATTTCTTTGAAATGTGTATGTAATAAAAGCACATCAGCACCCAGGAAAAATCAGACGCTCAAGACATAATCTTTATAATTATAACATCTTAAAAAATTGCAAATATATGTCAGAAGATTGTGATATGCTACAACCATTATTGAAGCATTAATTAAATCCTTTCCACTGACCGAAAATACTCCACCGCACAGTTGAGTAGTAGACGGGCTGTAATCAAAAATATAATTAGTATATTTCTGCTTGAAAAAAATATATTTTAAAAACGAATTTCGTATAGTTTGTTTATAGTTTAATAAGTTTTGCTGGTCAGTTATTTTCTAAATAAAATAGAAGAACGAATAACATCTGAGGTGAAATGCTTAAAAAAAAGTGCTAATGCGTCAACAATGTCAAAACACAAACTGGATTGTTAACTGGTCAGATTAATATTAAATTATTATTTATTTAAAAAAAATTGACGTGTCTATTTTGTGTCTGACACAATAAATATTGCATTTTAAAATACTGATTTGTTTACAGAACAAATCAAAGCATACAGAACATAACAGAGCATCTTCACGCACCTGGAGTGTTTCCAACAGCATAGAAATAAATAAACTAAACTAATAGAATAAACTAAATAAAAAGAATGAAATAGATAGTCCTGCCCTAGATATTTTTTATTTAAATGAAAATTTTAAATTAAAAAACGAAAACACTGACTGAATCCTTTTTAAGAACCGGCATATGCTGTTTGTCCAATCATGTTTTTTTCTTCCATCAAATAAAAATATCAGGCTACCTCGAATCGATCGCATTAAATATTCATTTAATTAATGCTCTGCTGTTAGTATTATATTACAAAACCCCTGTTAACATTTTTAACATAAGTCATTAGTTTAAAGTTTATGCCTTATGATTATGACTTCTTTCCTCCGTCTCACTCGCGGTTCATAGGTTATTGTAAAAATTTATATTATATAAGAACTATTAATAACTGTCATTTTCTAAATGGAAAAAGTTGGTTTGTTAGTTGTACACTAAATTAGCAAAACTATAGCCTATTAGTTGAGTTTACTACGCATATCCAGGAAGGAGGCGGTCAGCATCAGCGCAGGTTTGGCAACTCGTCTGTGTCAAACTGCAATATTCTTTGCTTCTTTTGCAAACGTGTTGTCGGCACATGTGGTTGCACGTGTTACCGTCCCGCGAATTAACAAATATGTTGCACATCAGGGGCTGATCACTCCCAGCACACCTTTCGTTCCAAAAGCGTGAGGCGCACCACTGCCTTTATGTTGACAAAAAAAGAAGCGCGGTGCGCTTTATGACATTAGGAAACGACTGAATACACGCGAGTGTTCATTGGTAAAGTCATACAGCTTTAGATAACTTGAAACAGCCACCACAGGTCTCTTCATCAAAGGTTTTCCGTAAAAAAAAAAAAAGAAAAACTCCAATAATTTCCCTAAATCATTCTGATAAAAAGGAAATGAAAAATATCAGTTCTCTATTAAATACAAATCTGGTCTATTTTAATGGCTGCATAGGCTAAGATGTTTGGTGGAAAAAACGGGCTTCGGGCCGGACTCGGGCCAAAAATTTTGATAATCTGTCGGACAACGGCCGGTCTACAGCCTGTGCGTCTCGGGCCAGGGTCGGGCTCGGGCTTAGATTTAAGGCCCGTGCAGGGCTCTACGCCTCTTGCATCGCACACCAAGATTAATTCTGATTGGATATTTTCCAAAAACGTCCCTCAATCACATTCTCGTCTCGTTTTTATCGGTCAGCGAAAATGTCAGTATATTTTTATTTTAGTTGTCGTCATCATCACTTCATTTTTATTTCGTTTTCATCAGTTGAAACTTGTTCGTCACGAAAATTATGACGAAAAAATATTCATCAACGAACTTAACACTGGCAATAACTAAATGCACTATAGAATGTTACGTTTACACACATCCACAAATTACATGTAAATGCATCAGCTACTTGTTCTACATTTTTGGACAAATTTTAGTACTTTCCCCCAAGTATGATTTTTCAGTACTCTTTCCACCACTAAGTGCGACCAACCTTTTATTTTCATTATTCTAAAATGTTGGTATATGTTCTCTTACAGGTCGCCTGCATGCAGTTTATAAACATTGTGGTTCATTCAGTGGAAGACATGAATTTTCGAGTGCACTTACAGTATGACTTCACAAAGCTGGGTCTGGACGAATATCTAGACGTGAGTATAATTGTGCTTCTTCTGATCTCCAGTATCACTTGCAGGACGTCCCGTCACTCACTGTCTCTCACTATAGAAACTGAAGCACACAGAGAGCGATAAACTACACGTGCAGATTCAAGCGTACCTGGATAACGTGTTTGATGTTGGAGCTCTGTTAGAGGACGCCGAAACCAAAAACGCAGCGCTGGAGAGGGTGGAGGAGCTAGAGGAGAACATGTCTCATGTTAGTACTGTACTTTCATCATATAACGTATCATAAAAAAATGTTGTACATTTAACGAAGCATATTGAAAAAACATCATATTATAAAAGATATAAAAGTTTGATTACGTTTACATGGACATCAATGACTCAAATGTTTTACCTTAATCTAAATAGGACGGTATTAGGATCGCGGTGTTTACATGTCTGTACTGCAACTGAATTAGGAATACTCCACATGTCTTCCATTTGTGTTCATTTCCATTATGACTTTTATCAGATTAAGGGAATCACAAATCTCTGTTGAAATGGTAAACTCCTAATCAGAGTATTGCTTTAATCATATTAATATTGGAGTACTGATGTCCATGTGAACGTATTCTCAGTGTTCATAATGTTTTGCGTGAGTGGCCAGATTTCTGACGCAAAGAATTAGCAGTTTATTCATTCATTCATTTTCTTTTCGGCTTAGTCCCTTTATTAATCCGGGGTCGCCACAGCGGAATGAACCGCCAACTTATCCGGCATTTGTTTTACGCAGCGGATGCCCTTCCAGCCACAACCCATCTCTGGGAAACACATCCATACATTCTCATTCGCACACATACACTATGGACAATTTAGCTTACCCAATTCACCTGTACCACATGTCTTTGGACTGTGGGGGAAACCGGAGCACCCGGAGGAAACCCACGCAACCACGGGGAGAACATGCAAACTCCACACAGAAATGCCAACTGGCCCAACCGGGACCTGCCCCAACCGGGGATCGAACCAGCGACCTTCTTGCTGTGAGGCGAACGTGCTACTCACGCGCCACCGTGGCGCCCATTAGCAGTTTATGTTTAATGCAAATTGACTGAATGATGTACAAATAGCGGAACAAACAAACTGTAGCCAACATGTTGGCATATTTGAACTCTCTTTGTATTTTTTGTATCGTTAAATAGTTGATACAATAAGAATAGTTTGGGAACAGCTGGAAGGGCATCCGCTGCGTAAAACATATGCTGGATAAGTTGGCGGTTCATTTCACTGTGGCGACCCCTGATTAATAAAGGGACTAAGCCCAAAAGTAAACAAATGAATGAATGAATACATTTATTCATTCATTCATTTTCTTGTCGGCTTATTCCCTTTATTAATCAGGGGTCGCCACAGCGGAATGAACCACCAACTTATCCAGCATATGTTTTACACAACGGATGCCCTTCCAGCTGCAACCCATCTCTGTGAAACATTCATACACACATTCACACACATACACTACGGATAATTTAGCTTACCCAATTCAGCTATACCATATGTCTTTGGACTTGTGGGGGAAACCAGAGCACCCGGAGGAAACCCACGTGACCACAGGGAGAACATGCAAACTCCACGCACAAATGGCAACTGACCCAGCCGAGGCTCGAACCATTCTTGCTGTGAGGCGATCGTGCTACCCACTATGCCACTGTTACACCCTGAAAAAAATTGAGTAATGTTCAATTTGTTTGTTTAAATTCAGCCCAAAAAATAGTTTACAACCACTTAACTTTAAAAATTTAGTAAATCCAAGCATCATCCTTTGAATAATTTGCAGAGAATTAACTCATAAGGTTTGAAATTGGTTAAGAATGAATAAATAATGACAGTTTTCAGTTTTAACTAACCTGTTAATAGTGAAATATTATAGGACTACGTAATACATGCAGCTTGACCTTTGGCTCTTTGTAACAGTTGGCCCATCTGGCCAAATTCTTAACTTGGAGTACTTTCCTCATTAGTAAGGCATTGATTTTACAGTTTACAGTGTAAAAACATTCTGTATATACTCAATACATTGTAAAAAAAGTATCTGTTATTTAACAGTTTCCCTATTTTGTGATCCACAAATGTTTTCCATTTATTTACGGTTGTTATTTGCGTTATGGGAGCTTGATCTCTGCTCTGTCGCCTTTTAATGCTGAAAATTCAGCTCTTCAGTTGACAAAGTGACTTTTAGTGCCATTTTAGAGAGAAATAAGTTTGTAATATAACAGAAAATGCTCTTGTAGTTCATTACAAGGTCTATATAAAACTTTTGGTCACACTTTATTTTGATGCTCCGTTTGTTGAATGTAAGTTACACTGCATCCACATGCCAACTAATTCTCATTAGATTATAAGTAGACTGTTAGGTTGGGGTTAGGGTTAGTGTTCTCCCCGTGGTCGCGTGGGTTTCCTCCTGGTGCTCCAGTTTCCCCCACAAGTCCAAAGACATGTGGTATAGGTGAATTAGGTGAGCTAAATTGTCCGTAGTGTATGTGTGTGAATGAGTGTGTATGGATGTTTTCCAGAGATGGGTTGCAGATGGAAGGGCATCCGCTGCGCAAAACAAATGCTGGATAAGTTGGTGGTCCATTCCGCTGTGGCGACCCCAGATTAATAAAGGGACTAAGCCGAAAAGAAAATGAATGAATGAATAATAATAATAATAATAATAATAATAATAATGTGAGCCAAGGGTAACTCAAACCCTGTATTAGTTCAATTCTTTACATAATGTCATGTAGGCTGTTTTTTCTGTCATGACTTTATTTTTGTAACGTCTTCAGCTGATTTACTGACTGAGTAATTCTTGTTTGTGGTTTTCTAGCTGACAGAGAAGTTACAGGACACCGAGAATGAGGCAATGGCAAAAATTGTGGAGCTGGAGAAACAACTCATGCAAAGAAATAAAGAGCTGGACTCTCTTCGGGTAAAAGATGCGTCCTTACATCGTTCTCTGTTCTTGAGTTGACTATATTGATGCTTTTTCTTTAGGTAATACTGTAATGTACTGTAAGTAACAAACATTATCACGGGTAAATATCAGTCAAATATACTGTAAGTATTAGTACCATTTAAGTTCCTGTGTATATACTAGGCATAGGTCTCAAACTCAATTCTTGGAGGGCCACAGGTCTGCACAGTTTCGCTTCAACCCTATCAAACACAGCTGATCCAACTAATCGAGGTGTTCAAAAGAGTCATGAACATCGTCATTAGTTGGATCAACTGTGTTTGATCAGGGTTGGACTTTGATTCCTGTGCTTCCCTTTTTCAGGACGTGTATAAAGATGCCAACTCTCAGGTGAACACTCTGCGGCGGATGGTGAAGGAGAAGGATGAGGCCATTCAAAGGCAGTGCAACCTGGAGAAGAAGATCCATGAGCTGGAGAAACAGGGGACTATTAAGATCCAGAAGAAAGGAGATGGTGACATAGCCATCCTGACATCTCCTCCACAGGGGAACGGACATCTTACTGGGTCAGAAGGCATCGCTGGGGTGTCCAGTGGGGGTGTGGTCAGTCACGGAGGTGTGGCTAACGGCGTAGCACATGGCGTGCACATTTCTGATCCTTCACTACCCCTTCCTCCTCTGCCTTCTTCTTCTGTTTCTGCAACAAGTGAGTGATTCTAATGTTCTAATGTAAAAGTTCATTTCTGACCCTGGCAGCCAGTCATACTTTAGATCATGGGTGGCCAAACTTGGTCCTGGAGGGCCAATGTCCTGCAGAGTTAAGCACTAACTTGCTGTGGTTGAGCTAAACTCTGCAGGACACCAGCCTTCCAGGACTGAGTTTGGGCACAGCTTATTCTGGTCAACCCCCATCCCACTGTCATTGGGAAAGAAATGGACCTTTTTTGCCTACAAAACATGATTTTATTTCACGATTTTCATGAAACATGCAGACGATTGCACTCAAATTCAGCAAATTTTGAAGATTGCACATCAAATTTCAGATGGAGTCAGTCACTCTGTTTTTATTCACTTAACTGTGATATTTGGTATGTCCACATCTCTCAGACAGTGTCGGTATATTTCCTGAGAACTTCAACATGAATGTTCTCCATGGGTTCTGCAACTGAAGCCAAAGACTTTCCTTTGAATTCTGTGAAGAAACATGACAGTGAAATAAGCCTAGCTTTTTTTGTTTGTTTGTAAGGAAAATGACATAAATCTTCTTTTGCTTGCTTTGATCAATGGTTTATAAAGCATAATTTAGTTAGTTTTATGGGTCGATTCAACAAAAAACACTGAAATTGTCAAACCATTGTCAAAATGGTTGTCAATCGCCACTGCATCAAATTTAAGGCACTAAAATTTGCCTACAAAACAATCATGGGCTCTGCACTTCTTTACCTGTATTTTCTAATTGTCCCAAGCAGAGCTCTGCGCTCTTTGTGGTCCCATCCCATTAGGGAATAAAACCAACTACTGTCATTGGGAAATAAATGGTAAATCGTGGCCAAAGTTATTATAAATCCTGGCAGATCTGAAAATACTGACCTTTTTTGCCTACAAAAAACCCGATTTTATTTTATGATGTTTATGAAACTTTCAATCATTCAGTTTTATTCACTTTTAACTGTAATATTTGGTATGTCCACATCTCTCTGACAGTGTCAGTAAATTTCCTGAGAACTTCAACACAATGTTCTCCATAGGTTCTGCAACTGAAGCCAAAGACTTTCCTGTGAATTCTGTGAAGAAACATGACAGTGAAATAAGCCTAGCTTTCTTTTTTATTAAATTACTTAAATCTCCTTTTGCCCGCTCTGATCTATGGTTTACGTGGAGTAATTTCATTGGTTTTATGGATTAATTCAACAAAAACCTCTAAAATGGTTGCCAAAATGGGTATGGGCTGCGGTAAATATTGTGTTAAAATGTAGCGTCATGAGTTCAGCGTTCCATGGTGCGATACAAAAATATTTATTAGTGTGTATTTATGTTGTAACTTAGTGTCCCTTTATGTAATTTAATTCAATGCATGTTTATTTCTATAGCGCTTTTACAATATAGTTTGTGTCAAAGCAGCTGAACATAGACGGTCTAGTAAATTGAAAGTGTCAGTCCAGTTTTTTAGAGTTGAAGTTCAGTTTAGTTCAGTTCAGTGTGGTTTAAATTTCACTGCTGAAGGTCCAAACACTGAAGAGCAAATCCATCGATGCGCAGCTCTACAAGTCACGAATCATGCAAGCCAGTGGAGACAGTGACGAGGAACAAACTTCACCAATTGACGAAGTGAAGGAAAAAAACAATTCAAGAGAAACCAGGCTCACGACCATTTCTCCTATGGCCAAACTTCTTGTGCAGAGCTGCAGTCTAGGCGCCTAGGTGGCTGGAGAACGCTGAACGTCCATAGGGAGAAACACAGGTGTTCAGGCTGGCCCACTGGATCAAGTGTAGACTCGTCTGTCACTGTGGTCTTTCAGGAATCAATCTCATGCTCTCCGTTCCTCCATGACCACCATAGCATCAGCTCAGGATAGGGCCTGGTCCAGGATTATAGATATCTTGACATCATTTCTTCACAGGTCTCTGATCGCATCAGTGGTGCTGCATAATTTCTAGAGGTCTCGGGATGAGTATCCCCAGGTGGAACTAGTCTATGTTACACACTGCCGGTGCAACCAGCTCTAGGGTCACTAATCAGTAATCAAATGATTTTTGTGTTCTAAAATGAAACTCACATTGTGCCCTGTTGTTTTATTTTTACAGTACTAAACGGTCCATCTGTAGTTCCAGCACCAGCTCCTCCACCTCCCCCTCCACCTCCTCCTCCTCCTCTTCCTGTGAATATATCTGCCCCTATGCCCCCTCCACCACCCCCCATGGCTCCTCCGCTTCCTGGCTGTGGATCCCCCACCGTCATCATGAACTCAGGATTGGCAGGTAACAGAAGCTGCTCCACACTACAGACAAAACCAAACAATCACATGCTCAAAATAAATTCAGAGTACAAGAACAGCCCACCACAAGAAAAAAAGCCACTGATTCAGATTGAGATATGCCACAAGCCTCTTACTGTAAAAAGGCTGAAGTATTGCAAGCAGCAGATTGGGTTTAAAGTTCACGCATCGCTTCAGAGTGGCTGCGGGTCTCTGGAGCCACAGGTACACTGTATGCTCACAGAGACGAATGATAACAATCATCACAGCTCAAGCTGTTTGCGTGCTTACCGGAACAGGTTTAATGTCTGAACAAGCTCAAGTGATTAACCTCTATTCTGCTGAAGTCATAATCTTGGCTCTATGATCAGATCCCTTGAAACGTCTTTCTGTTTCAACACACTGACTCCTGTTAGAAATGTAAAGGTTATTTACTATCAAAATATTACACAGCACTATCACAGCGTTCCTTCAATGTGCACAATCACTTTAAAGGGTTATTCTACCCAAAACATTTGACATCTTCACCCTCATGTTGCTCCAACTCTCTTCTGAACACAAATTAAGAGATTTTAGATGTAATCCAGGAGCTCTCTCGTCTTCCGTGTACAGCAACGACTGATAGACATTCAAAGTAAAAAGCCAAAAACAATATTGAAAACTTTAATGTGGTTCAACTGTAATCAAAGCTCCATAAACAATTGTGTGTGCCAAAAAAAGCACCCTGTAAAAAATTTATTGCCATTGGAGTCAACTATGCGACGTGCAAACATCGTATTGTCCATTGTAAACGCCATACCTGTCAACATTGGGATGTGAAAATAGCTGGAGCTGTTTTAATGTAAATAAACAGTTAAAGGGTCAGTAATAGTTTTTAATATTATTATTTACAGAAGAAAATTTAATAGTATACATTAGCAAACAGTTTAGCTTATTAAAATTAGCTATTATAAAGAAATAGAAGCATGTTATCAAATCTTATTAATCTTTTCTTCACTGTATAACTTACACATTCTTAATAAAGAGCAGTGAATGAATCTCATTTATTTAGATTTTTAGTTTGATTACATTAAATAACAGAGGTGTGTCTGTTATAAATAACAGAAGTTTATATCTATCGTTATAATGACAGCATTCGATTGCTTTCCTAGCGTTTTATGCTTATTTAGGACAAAATTTGTTGTGTTTGAAAAAAAAAAGCCCATCAGAATCGACATCTTTAGATGTTATTATTATTAATTATGTGTATATGTCTGTTCAAACACGCACCCAAAACCCAGTATCCACTTTTGCTCTGCTTCTAATCGAGTGTATAGAATCCGTTTGGAAACAGCGTCTATTTATCACTATGGAGCGCGTCAGCTGACAGTCACGCACCGATATATGACTGTTTTGAGGATTGCACAGGAGGAGCGACGGCACCTGTAATGAAAAAGAAAGGGAATCTTGCCATTTTTATGTTTATTCTAAAGTGTTTCATGCCTAAATAAAACGAAAGCACAGAACTGACTCACATTTAAGAGCACCTGGTGGTTCGGCGGTATGGGTTGTGTATAGGGAGCATCGGCTCTTTAAAGTTTATTGACACTCGTCGGAGAACAACTAAAAATACGGGAGAAATATGGGAAAACACCTTTACGGGATGATAGCGGGATAGAACTGTAAAATATGGGAGAATCCCAGGAATAACGGGAGGGTTGACAGGTATGGTATGGCACCATAACCTGATACAAAAGACACTGGCTGTTTATTTGGTCCACAAAAGTGTTCTTGGAGCTTCGTATGATTACAGTTAGAAGGTAGATGGAATGTTTTACAATGTTCATTCATTCATTCATTTTCTTTCTGGTTTAGTCTCTTTATTAATCTAGGGTCGCCACAGCGGAAAGAATCAGCATATATCCTGCATATATGTTACTCAGCGGATGCCCTTCCATCACTGGGAAACATCCATACACACTTTCAGTTTCACAAAGATACTCTACAGCCAATTTAGCTTACCCAATTCACCTATATTCACCACGTTTTTGGACTTGTGGGGGAAACCGGAGCACCCAGAGAAAACCCACGGGGAGAACATGCAAACTCCACACAGAAATGCCAACTGACCCAGCCGACTAGCAAACTTCTTGACGTGAGGCGATTGTGCTACCCACTGCGCCACCGTAAAAAATCCGTTTTTAACAATGTTTTTGACTTTAAACGTCTCTCAGCTGTCTATAAAGAGACGGGGAGCTTTTGGATTTCCTCTTTCATCTTCATTTGTGTTCTAAAGAGGAATGAAGGCCCCAGGGGATTGAAAGGACAGATCTAATTATTATTTTTGGGTGAATTAACCCTTTAATGGAGTCTAAATGCAGTTTAGACTCCATTAAAGTGGAGTTTATATTTTAGTTTGGGCTTAATTACATCATCAGTACATAAATGACTACAGTTTAGTTTTTAAAAGTGATAGAAATATGAACTTTTTTTTGGCCTGCAGTCTGGAGTTTTTGGTCTGCAGCAATTTAAACGATAAAACTGATAATCCAAATGAAACGTTCTCTGTTAAGGAATTTCAGTGGAAATTTCTTGTTTAGGACGGCTTCGATCAAATCCTAGGATTTTTGCTGTCTGCTCATAACCACCCTTTTTTCTCCTTTCTTTTTTATTTCTGCTCTACCTTCTGTATCGCCATAGAGGGACCCATCAAACTGTACTGTAGGTTTGCTGTGTTGTGTTGTGTGTGCTTAGTTCTTTATGTGTGTGTGTGTGTTTTTGTAGCATGCGGTCATGGTATTTTAGTCTGCAGATAGCACTTCTGTAATCTTGATCTGACAGTGTAGATCTGTAAAGATGCATCGCTGATTATTGCTGAGCATTAAAACTAAGAGAGGAACGTTCTTTAAATCTTGCTTACCGACTTCAGCAAATAGCAGGACTGTAAAGCCTATGAGAGCACATGTTCCATGACATCGAAGCTCTCTTACACCAGTAGACTAAATCCCTGTTTCCACAAGTCAAGCCATCAACCGCAACCTCATGGAAAACAAAACTACAATTCACATCAACTCAACATCTACAACAACATTTGCCATCAAGTTGCTGATGAGGATTGTACACTGTCAAAAATATCTGCAAAATAGCAGTTTTCTGTATTTTGTGATCCATGTTTTTATTTCCCCCCATTTATTTATGCTTTTGAATTGCATTATGGGAGCTTCATCTATCTTCCAACAACATTCAACCTTGATAAGTTGAAAAAAGTGACTTTTATGAACATTTTTAATTGTTTAAAGTGATATATTGTCAGGGTTTGATGTTTATATATTATATATATAGTGATAATGATGTTTATATATTGTTTATATAGTGATAAGGA
>CAIGQQ010037715.1:4926956-4938782 GCA_903798035.1 Danio albolineatus
GATAAGGATGTTAATATATTGTTTATATAGTGATAATGATGTTTATAAATTGTATATTTAGTGATGATGATGTTTATATATTGTATATATAGTGATAATGATGTTTATATGTTGTTTATATAGTGATAATGATGTTTATATATTGTTTATATAGTGATGATGTTTATATATTGTTTATTTATTGTATATTATGCTGTTTTATCTGTTAATTTACAGACTTATTTCTCTTAAGTATTATTTCTTATACATTATATTATTTCAAACTACTAAAATGTCAATAAAAGTTCAATTGTAGAGTTGAATTTTCAACATCAAAAGTCGACAGAGCAGGGATCAAGGTCCCATAATTTAATTCGCAAACTTAAATAAAAAGTTGTGGATCACAAAATATGGAAATTGTTCATTAACAGATATATTTTCCAGTGTAGAACTCCAGTCAACAAACTTTTCTAGAAGTTTCTGTCACGATCACCAGCGATCTCTCCTCTATCAGAGATCGCTGGTTCACACTTACTTCCATGAACTACAAATCAGCCATGTTAAGGACTACATCTCCACTCATGCAACACACACACTCACCTGCTCCAAGTCACCACTGATTAGAGACTCCCAGCTGAAGCCACTCACCACTCAGTACACTCTCTATTTAAGCCACTCAGTAACACTCACTGTTGCTGAGTATTGTTATCTGTTAAGTGACTTGCAACGCGGTTTTCCTTGTTCCAGTTTTCTGTGTTTTTGACCTTAGCCTTGTCTTTTGATTATCCTTGCTTGCCGCCAGCCTTTGTGATCTCATACCTGCTTTGACTACGATTTTTGATTTTGCCCTCTGATTCTGCTATACTGTTTTTTTTATAATAAATCTTCGATTGGATCCTCGCCTCCGTTGTCATCGTCACTCCCTGCCGTAACAGAATACTCAGCCACCCAAGAGGACCCAGCAGAAAGTGGTATGGCTTCATTTTACACCCAGCTCTCTCCCAGCATAGTGAACCCCAAAAACAATCCCTAGCCAGAGGACTGTCTCTCCAGCAGAACCATCGCCCCTTCGGTATCTTTGCCGAAGGTCTCCTTGAGGCAGTCCGGGGGCTTGGGTTTAGTGAGACCACCGTCATCTATTTCTTTCTGGTGGTATTGGATGAGCCTTTTGATTGGGAGGAGCTGGGTGATATTGGGAAATGGACTTATTGGGTGGTGGAGTATGTCTGCTTAAAAAAAAAAGGAGAGGGAGTACCTGGAGGGGGAATGGACCCCTCTCACCACCGGAAACCCCCGCTCTTTCTTACGAAGCAAGCTTACTCCGTTTATAATGATCTGAGCATTGGGTCCCTTGGGAAATTTGAGAACTTAACAGATAACAATACTCAGCAACAGTGAGTGTTACTGAGTGGCTTAAATAGAGAGTGTGGTGAGTGGCTTCAGCTGGGAGTCTCTAATCAGTGGTGACTTGGAGCAGGTGTGTCTGTTGCATGAGTGGAGATGTAGTCCTTAATATGGCTGATTTGTAGTTCACGGAAGTAAGTGTGAACCAGCGATCTCTGATAGAGGAGAGATCGCTGGGGATCGTGACAGTTTCACTAAGAACACAAACGTTTCATTCAATATATCAACATTTATTTTAAGTTCATTGGAGAAATCTGTCTCGAGAGCCAGTTTCTGTGCCTGACGAACGGGTTGTTGTAGTCCTAACCTTTGACTACCACCCATTTCAGAATGCACTGGCCCCTTACGGCTCCTCCCGCAGGATACTGTATGAGCTATGTTACATGAAAAAAATACTATAGTAAATAAATAGAAATGAATAAGGTAGTGTTTGGAAGCAAGCTATAGATAACGACTCAAATTAAATTGTCGTAGTAATTATATTGTGAAACGACACAATTGTAGTAATAAATTTCAATAGACCGTTTTGAGGAATGTAAACAATAACAATGGTCCTAACCTATTTCCTGTATTACCTTTTCAACTTCCATAGCTTCCAGGTATCCAAAAATGTCCACATATTAACAAATAATGCCATGACAGCTGTTTTAACGTTAAGATATGATTAAATTGCCTCTTGGTAAAGTAACGAAATAGTTAGACAACAAGCAGGAATTGTTCATGGGCCAGTGACATCGCCACATTAAAATAGGCTTCAGTGTTTTACGCTTGAATTATACACCATCACAGTTTACACTAACGTTACAGTATTTATTACAGTTTATCAGTTCACTATGCTCGATAGCATTCATTAACAAAGAGTTGTCCACATTATACACTTTACTAAGTGGTTCAAAAACACGTTTATTATAAATTACTATAACGTTAGTTTGTTCCTCATGCGGATATCTTCAACACATCACGAAATAACAGATGAAGGCATACAAAAGCATGGGCGCGTAGTCTAGTATACATTATTAATGAATGAACTTACCATCAACAAACGCTCACCGCTGTTACGCATCACAATGCTCACGTTACTGTTGTTTATTCTGACGAAACGCAAGTAAAGACATGGCAGGGTACGTTATTTCCATCCTCCTGGATTTTGTGTAAGTCTAGTGGTGTTTGGATCTAATTTTTATATAGCACATTAACATATTTATACAGGTAGCTAGGCCTGTATATATTTATTGGTGCGTCAAACGATTATTGCGTTCAACAAAGAACACATGGATGTCTTTTCTTACATTTTTCCGCCAATTTCTTGAACTTTCCCCCCCTTTATGAGCTGAAACCTTTGGCAGTCTATAAAAGCTGTTCGGCATTTCTTATTTTGGCCGATTTAAACACCTATAAACAATATGAAACTTAAATATATCGATGTTATGATAGCTATTCCTATGTTGAAGAATTACTTCATGCCCTCTGTCTGAATTTCAAGCGTCATCAATGACGTCATGTGAAAACTACTTATAACTAGGCCCACACGGAATCTGCACGCGCAGAATTCTGCAGATTTTTTTTAGCCCATCATTGATTCTGTTTATTAACTGGTGTAAATGTGTGTACATTTATATTTATTCAGTTTTCAAATTAATTTCAGTAATAATATTGATTAACATGAAAACATTCATAAGATTTATTTACAATATAGTTTTTAAAATAATATTTTCTGTCTTTTGGTAGAGATTTTACATGAGAGACTTGCTTTGTTTACCAAATAAAGTGGATCTAATTAGATTTGCATTATAAATCATCAGTAAAAGTTAAACAGGTATTACTTTTTATTTCATATATTAAGGTTTTAGTTATGATACTCCCAAAATCATTCCGCATAAATCCACAGAGTTTTAACAAAATACTCCACAGAAATAGCAAAAAATGTCTGCAGATTCCTTCTGGCCCTATTTATAACATATCCCTTATAGAGGGATTGTAAATATAATGTCAATAATATCGTCATTAGTAGCACAAAACAACTCCAACAGGACAGATAAAGGAGTGCAAAATCTCACCTTCAGATTTAAAGCCGCTAATAAAAGCCTACATTCTTAACAAATGGCGAGCAGAGTGGGTTCAGTGCTCAGAAAATAAACTTTTTGAAATTCAACCAAAAATAGGAAGAAAATCACTTTTTTTTTTAAACTCAAGACATGATGAGATTGTTTACAGAAGATGCTGTATTGGACTCACATGAACATTTACTCAAAGGAAGAGAACCCCCAAAATGTCAATATTACAACAGAACAATTTTTATCAGAAAAGACTTTAAATGAAATATTTTTAAACGTAAATCCTTCTAAAATTGTATGCTTTTTATCAAAAGTTTTAGATAAAATTGATAAATAACAATAATAACAATAATTCTAAAACAAATTCAAAAATCTAAAACTTTTGTGTTATATTTTGAAAAATATTTCATATAAAGTCTCTCCAGATAAAAATTGTTGTCTGATAACATAAACATTTTGAATTTGTTTTAGAATTATTGTTATTATTATTATTTATCAATTTTATCTTGCGTATTTTTTTAATTGCTGTTGATGACTTTCAATTGTTAGTTAAAACTATTTTTATAATTATAGAAGAGTGGTATTTATCAAATGTGGTCAACTTGATCTGTTTTGTTTTGCAATGACATAGCTAGAGAAGCTGATATGGCAATAAACTGAAAATCCTCTCTCTCTCATTAGCAACACAAAAAACAGTCAAATATTAGTTGATGTGTCCCTTTCAAAAGCATACAACTTTTCTTATCTATTTTTTACCATGACTTTTAATCAGCTGCTGGCCAGATTCAGCGTTTAGTTTTGATCAGAACTGAATTGAATGCTCATCATGAGGCAGTGCGACTAAAACACCATGTCTGCTGTGTGAATATGTGTTTGACTGTGTAGTTTTTGCATGTTGAAACAGTGTGTCGTGCTGTTACAAGAAACTGATCGTAAGATAAAATCCTAGTTGCGTCAATTCAGGAATGTTTTAACGGACACTGAAGGTTTTTTTTTTTTTCCCTCTCTTTGATCACAATCTCTGCACGGCCTAATATCACACCATCATATTACACACAGTCCTCAGCCGGGCTGGACATAGGCTAGCTCTAACTCGTTTTGTGGCCTAGATTAAAGATTAACATCACAGGTTTTTATTTTAGCCTCCAGCATTGTGATCCTCACTTGAGTCAGTCATTAACTGGATCGGTTTGGATTTTTGGGGAAGCACTCTATGGAGCAAAACGCAGCTTTTGACTCATTCTCATACTAAGATGCTGTTTGAGTCACATCCTCATAGTTTAAAGCCAAGAACAGCCGTCAGTGTTTCTGGATGGCTCATTGCGTAAACAATGCTCTATTTAATTGCTCAAATGTGCCTTCTAATACACTGCAAGAAACAATTAGTTAAAAATAATAATAATTAAAAATGCTTTTAAAGTGATCAGTAGGGGTGTAACGGTACATGTGTTCTAGGGATGGGAATCATTAGGGACTTCACAATCCGATACTATTCCGATTCTGGCCGTCACGATACGATTTCAAAACGATTCCTAACCAACAATTTTTTTACTATTACTTCTGCTGTACATTTTCATCTTTACAACTTTGCGGGCCCTATCAGTGCTCATCAAAAGAGATTGAGCCGAATGGAGGCGACTTGTTCTTTATCCTTGCATATTTAACTGTGACCTAAAACCAAAGGATGTACCGAACTGTGACTTCTGTGTGCCGTTACACCCCTAGTGATTTTTTGACTTTATACTATTGCTATTGAATGATTAATCGCAAATAATGTCATCCATAAATAAAAGTATACATTTATAATACAATTTGTTATATACTTTGTATATATACCTTATATATTAAGATATAATACAAGATATAATGTTTCTTTTAATTTAAAAGAAACATTAAAGCTAAAACTAAAGTGTTTTTAAAGTGACATTTTTGGCCATAATAATTTCATTAAAAAAAGGTTTCTTTTATCTGAATGGTTCAAGACTTGGCTACTTTTTTTTTTTTTTTTTGAGTTTGCCACTTGAGCAAACAACAAAAGAGGACACCGACCAATTCTACAGTTTCACAGAAAATTAATGGGTAATACTAAAATAAAAAAATTAAAAAATTGTACTTTTAGAGATTTGTAAAAATAAATTAAAGAAAAATACATATATTTTAAAAATGCATAAATTGATAGTTTGTGTATTTATAAAGCCAGTAATATAACATTTGTCTAAAAAACTAAATTGTGTAAGAGACCTTGAGACCTTCCCAAAAATATCCGCTTGGGAAAGATGAAGCGCTGCAAAACATTTTACAGCAGATATACTGTCAAAATTTGAGTTATTAGCCTTGCTGAATTATTAGCCCCACTGTAAAATAAATAAATATATATATATATATATATATAGGAAATGCCGTGAAAGATTCCCTTCTCTGTTAAACATGATTTGGGAAATATTTGAGAAAGAAAAATTCACAGGATGGCTAATAAGTTTGACTTCAACTGTATGTCTCTTTCACTTGTTCTTGTTAAAGAGCTCTAGACTGATTATAGTGTGTCGGATGTCCTACGTACAGCACTTTCCAACACTATAGACAAAATCTTGCTGACTTAATAGTTGAATTAAATTCTCTTTTCTAGTCATCTCAACTTACATCAATCAAACTGACTAAACTATTAAGTTAAACTGTAAAACCAAACAGTCAACTTTATCAAGTGAAATGAGTGTAGTTAATTTAGTTAGTGTAGTTAGTGTAGTTCTCTTCATTTATTGGGTTTTACTCTGCTCAGATTGCTTCGTTTACTCAAATGGATTAAGTTCACAATACTCATAAGGCTTAGTTTTTGAACTTAAATAGTTTGTTGCAATCGGTTTCCTCAAATGGTTTGAGTTACCTTAACTTATTGGGTTTTACAGTGTACACTTTGGATACAGTAACTTATTTTTTTTTTGTTCAAGTTAAGTTCAATCAACTTAAAAATATGAAACTTTTTGTTGTTAAACTTTTTACAATGAAGTAATGTAGGCCGTTTTTAGAGGATTCTGAGTTGCAAATCCATCTCTTCTTATTCTGAAGCCGATTCTTTGTTGATCTTTACTCACTGACAACACATTTCATCTTATCCACCCACAAATACTGTATGTGCACTGAGCAAAACACACCCTGTCTGTGTCTGCAGTTCACCATCCAGCTCCACATCACTGCATGCTGTTGTGTTTGTGTCATTTGTATGATTATAACATGCTCTTTGTCATGTCGTGTAGCTGTGAAAATCAAGAAACCCATCAAGACTAAGTTCCGCATGCCGGTGTTTAATTGGGTGGCGCTCAAACCCAATCAGATCAATGGCACCGTCTTCAACGAGATCGACGATGAAAGAATACTGGAGGTGAGAAAGACTTAAAAACTGTTTAGTTAGTGGTCCACTCTCTTTTATTTTGTGTTTTGCACAATGGATAATTCTTATTTAATTGGTATTCTTAATATATACAGTTGAGGTCAAAATTATTTATTTTCATTCTTTTACATATATTTCCTTAGTGATTTTTTTTTAAAACACATATTTAAACATAACAGTTTTAATAATAATTTCCATTAACTTATTTATTTTGTCTTTGCCATGATGACAGTGGAAAATATTTCACTAGTTATTTGGCAGGATGCTAGTATTGAGCTTAAAGTGACATTTAAAGACTAAAAATAAAACACCAAAAAAAAGTTTAAAGATAAATTATGGAACAAAATCACGTTTTCATACTTAAAATTTCAATAAATCATATTCAATTTCCAGATTTCACTTCCAAAATGAAAAAATACCATAGGGGTGGTCCACTGTGATATATTTTAAACTTTAGTTGATGTGTAACGTAGCTGTGTGAACATAAACAACACCTCTTAATGTAAGATGCTCAAAGTTCAATGCAAAGTGAGAGATAGGCTATTACAGAGTTAGCTTAGCAAAACCTACAGCGAATGAAGTTTGGGGACTACGAAAAATATATATCCTGGTTAATGATGTCATAAACCCTTCAGGTTAATAGCATACACCCTGGGCAGCTAAGGGGCGTGGCCAGACGTGCTGTAATGTTATAGGAGGACATGAAGCCGATCAGCGAATCTCAGCACATTATGTTAGCTGACCAATCAGAGCCTCTTGAGGGTGGGCTTTTGGAGGAACTAGAAAATATGGTCGTTTTCATGTTAGCTGAGTAGTGGTCTATAATCAAAGTATATAATCAATGTTTGCTCAGGCTTTATTTATGAAAAATCACGTAAATTTTTCATAAATAAAGCCTGAGCAAACATTGCTTTGCACCCCATATACACAATCAAGCTTTAAAAATACACTCTGGATCACCATTTTAAATTGGTCAATCTCCACCTGCTGGTGAAAAAGTAGATCATCGATCTGCGATCTATTGCTTTATCTGCAGTTCCCGGATGTAATGTTGAATTTTAACAGTCAAATTTGATCCACTGAATTTATGGAAGCGAATTTTTGAATGGAATTAAGATTAACTGAAATTTGCCTTTTGAATATTGTACTTCGTATTTTTAAACAGAACTGAATATTTTGGAACAAAAATTCCATAATTCATATTCAATTTCCAGATTTCTAAGTATGACAACGTGTTTGAAATATTTCAGTTGAAATATTCACAGCTTAAATAAACAGCTATGTAAATTTCAGGCCCTAAAAATGCAAACCTTGGCAATTCAAGTCATTAAAATGCAAGCACGTCATATAACGTATGACGATTATAATATAATATAATCAACAAAGAAAAAGTAAATGAAAACTGTAAATGAAAAGTCTTATTTATTAACTATCTTAGTCTTATCACTTTAAAATAACAAACACTGTACATATTTCTATATTTAGGCTAAAAAACTTTATTTATTAATTAATTTATTTGTGTATGTATGTTTGTACTTTCATTTTACTTGTCTTTTAATAATACTTTGTCTTTTAATGAATTCACATTTCCCTTAGCAAGTTTACAATAATAATAAAGCTTACTAACAAGTTTTTAATGAAGGAATTATAGTGCATTATTTTGTTATTTCATCTTCATTTACAAGTATTAGGGTATTTACAGCTACTGTTTATTTCTGTCCGTTCGCATCCTGTCACTTTGTGCCCCCCTGGAGGGATAGTCGCAAACTGCGGTCATACCTAAAAACACTTTCTTAATCCTTTAGTGCGGCAGTGGTGCCACCCGTGGCGGTAATGGTGCTTTTGAAGTGTCACCCACTGTAACATCAAAACGAGGGCACCGTAAACTAAAATATGACCAAATGTTTTACAATATTTCACAGTTTGTCTTGTCAAATAACTTAAAATAAATGCCTTGGCCAACATAAAAGACTTTAATACTGAGTTGTTGGCTTATTACACCAGGTTTTACTGCATTACATTGGTATATAAACTTCATCTATCAGAATAAATTCATGTTTTTTTTCTGTTCAGGATCTGAATGTGGATGAGTTTGAGGAGATGTTCAAGACGAAAGCACAAGGTCCAGCCATAGACATCAGCTCCAGCAAACAGAAGACCTCTCAGAAAGGACCACATAAAATCTCGCTCCTGGACGCCAACAGATCGAAAAACCTGGCCATCACCCTCAGGAAAGTGGGCAAGACACCAGAGGAGATCTGCAGAGGCATTCAATTGTAATTCACAGTCAACACACTATAGATATCACTCTGTCACCAATACCTCTTTAAAGAAAGGCTCATTTTACAACCCTAGAGTTTAAAAATTGAGATTTATCATACGTTTTTAATCCATTCAGCAGATCTTTGGGTCTGACGGGAGGCGTTTTAGCTTAGCATAAATTATTGAATCGGATTAGACCATTAGCATCTCACTCAAAAATGTAAAAAAGCGATAATTTTCCTATTTAAAGCTTGACTCTTCTGTAGGTAAATTAGGTACTAAAATTGACAAAAAGCGAGTTATTTTCGAGGCTGATTGAGAATTACAACAGAATTACGGCATCTTCATTTACATCTTAGTACATGATGTAACTACAAAAAAGTCAAGCTTTAAATAGGAGAATTATTATATCTCATTTTTGATTTTAGATGCTAATGGTCTAATCCAATTCCATGATTTATGCTAAGCTAAGCTAAAACCGCTCCTGTCAGACCCAAAGATCAACTGAATGGATTCAAAAATGTTAAAAAGAGCCCCAATTATGCATTAAAAGGGTCATATTTTGGTTTTAGGGGTCTCCAACAACATTCTAGTATGCGTGCAAGGTCAAAAAACACTTTCATTGTCTTATAATATGCATTTATTTTTACCTAATTATCCCAGTGACTCCTATATGAATCGTTCAGCGATTCATTTGTTCCCAAACCCATCCTTAGTGCGAAGCGCCAAGTAACAACGACATATATTTAGTATTAATCCACACTATGGCAAAAGTTGAACTATTTTTAAAAAATTGACCACGCCGCACATGAGGAACAGCTGATAGTGGCCATAGCAAGGGCAAACGGCAAAGGATCATGAGTTCAGAAACGCATTTTAAGAGTTCACACTTAGATATGCTTAGCGTTTATAGCAGGTTTGGCGTGCTTCCGCCCAGTCAATAAGCATATAAGAGGATCCGAGATCAGGTCGGTCTCGAAAGCTCCCCCTTAGAAAAGGGAGGAAAAGGAGGAGATGGGGTGGAAGTGGGGGATTCTTCCAAAACGAAGATAGAGCAGTAGGGAAAAATGATCTGTTTATAGTAAGCTTGGATCGCTCTGATTGGATTATTGCTGATTACAGATGAGCAGCCAGGCGTGCTTAATCACATCACATGCTCCTCTCGAAATTAGTTTATGAAACTTCACTTAAATTGGTAAAGGAAGAAGCACGTGTCATGTTTTCAACATGGTTTTGGACGTGATATGTGAACAGCCCTATACAGATTTAACCTGAGAGATACAGTACAAGCGCTGATCTATAGTAGATATGTGATTACAACCCGCACGGTGTGATTACAACTTATAACACACAATTAAACACATATTTTGCAAACTACATAAAACGAGACAGCAATTTTAATTACACTTACATGTTATGATCCGGAGGAAGAAGAAACTGGTCCATCTGAACTGTAAAAGTCCCTGTTAAAGTCTGACAAAGTCCCATAGTCTTTGCTGCTCCTTCAATAGCAATCGGCCGGCGAATCCTGCGTTGCAGCGTAGGTTATTGTACCAATCATCAGAAAAATGACAGGAACAAACACAGCGCTAGGTTGGCATGATCAGTCCTGTGATCCCCCGCGCCTTTGCTAGTGTCTGCAGGAAAAGCGTGTTCACATTTGACCGGAACTGGAACTTCATATTGTGATGTACCGTATCGACGTCGATGCGATCACGCAAAAGATCCGAAGCCAACTCGATTCATTTATTCGACTCTGAGTCAACTGTTTCGCTAAAGAATCGATAGTTTTATACACTGTGCACTTTCAGATTTAACCCTCAGCTGGATGTTTTCATTCACATAGAGCTGTGTTACACACTGCATGGAAGCTCATTTTCAAAAACCCATAATAGGGGCTCTTTAAAACTCAACTGTCTAACTCTAGGGGACTTGTAAAATGAGGCTATCCTCCCCCAAACAAGCTGAGTATTCCTTTAATAGACTCTTTATTATGGCTAATCATGAACTTGCATGTTGCACTCCAAACAGAACTGTCAATCGAATGTGTTTGTGTTAACGCTGTGACGTGTGTGCTTTTAAGATTTGATTTGAGGACGTTGCCGGTGGATTTCGTGGAGTGTTTGATGAGGTTCATTCCAACGGAAGCGGAGCTGAAAGTTTTGCGGCAGTACGAGAAGGAGCGCAAGCCTCTGGAAAACCTGACAGACGAGGATCGCTTCATGATCCAGTTCAGCAAGATAGAGCGCCTCATGCAGAAGATGACCATCATGGCATTCGTGGGAAACTTCACCGAGAGCATTCAGATGCTCACACCGGTAAATTACAAAGAAAACAGCTGGTTTACCTACAGCTGTGGTGGAAAATCTAATCTGAGTCTACTGTGAGATTTACAAGATGCATAAATGTTATCTTTTGTATGGATTCTAAGCTTTATTTTTAATAGCTAATGGCACTCTAGGCTAGTTTTCAACAGGAGATGGCGCTCTAGGCTAGTTTTTAACAGCAGATGGCGCTCTAGGTTAGTTTTTAACAGCAGATGGCGCTCTAGGTAAGTTTTTAACAGCAGATAGCGCTCTAGGCTAGTTTTTAAACAGATGCAGCTCTAGGCAAGTTTTTGTAACAGCAAACAGCATTCTAGGCTAGTTTTTAACAGTAGACAATGCTGTAGGCTAGTTTTTAACAGCAGATGGCGCTCTAGGCTAGTTTTTAACAGCAGGCTGTGCTGTAGGCTAGTTTTTA
>CAIGQQ010037715.1:4958211-4970923 GCA_903798035.1 Danio albolineatus
AAGATGTTAATAATTGTGAGGTTTGGGTTTAGGGTTGGAGTAGGTGTAGGTGTTAATTACTGTGAAGTTTGGGTATAAAGTTGGAGTAGTTGTAGATGTTAATAATTGAGGGTTGGGTCTAGAGTTGGGGTAGGTGTAGATCTTAATAATTTAAGCGTTGATGTAGGTGTAGACATTAACTGCAAGTTTGGTTTAGGGTTCGTGAAGATGTTAATAATTTTGAGGTTTGGGTTTAGGGTTGGAGTAGGTGTAGATGTTAACTGAGGTTTGGGTTTAGAATTGGGGAAGTTGTAGATGTTAATAGTGTAGACGTTAACTGTGCGGGTTTGGCTTAGGGTTGGTGTAGAAGTTAATGACTAAGGTTTGGGTTTAGAGTTGGGGTAGGTGTAGATGTTAATAACTCGAGAGTTGATGTAGGTGTAGACGTTATCTTTGAGGGTTTGGTTTAGATGTTAATAACTAAGGTTTGGGTTTAGGGTTGGAGTAGGTGTAGATTTTAAGTGTGAGGTTTGGGTTTAGGGTTGGAATAGTTTTAGATGTTAATAATTGAGGGTTAAGGTAGGTGTAGATGTTAGCTATGAGGGTTTGGCTTAGGGTTGGGGTTGAAGTTAATGACTGAGGTTTGGGTTTAGAGTTGCAGCAGATGTAGATGTTAATTGAGGGTTGGGTTTAGAGTTGGGGTAGGTGTAGATGCTAATAATTTTAAGGGTTGAGGTAAGTGTAGATGTTAACTGTGAGGGTTTGGTTTAGGGTTGGTGTAGAAGTTAACGGTGAGGTTTGGGTTTAGGGTTGGGGTAGGTGTAGATGTTAATAACTGTGAAGGTTGAGATAGGTGTAGATGTTAACTGTGAGGGTTTGGCTTAGAGTTGGTGTAGATCACAGGTGTCAAACTGGAGAGTCGCAGCTCTGCACAGTTTAGCTTTAAGCCCAATTAAACAAACCTAATCAAACTAATTGAGTCTTTCAGGCTTGTTTGAAGCCCTACAGGTAGGTGTTTGGAAGCAGGGTTGAAACTAAAATATGCTGGGCTGCGGCTCTCCAGAAACTGTGTTTGACACCCTGGTGTAGATGTAGACGTTAATAACTGAGGTTTGGATTTAGGGTTGGGGTTGGTATAGATGTTAACTGTGAGGGTTGGGTTTAGGGTTTGGGTATGTTTAGATCAGGCATGTCCAAACTTGGTCCTGGAGGCCTGGTGTCCTTCATAGTTTAACTTAAACTTTCTTCAAGACACCTCTCTGGAAGTTTCTAGTATACCTAGTAAAAGCTTGATTTGCTGGTTCAGGTGTGTTTAATTGGAGTTGGAACCAAAAGATGCAGGACACCGACCCTCCAGGACCGAGTTTGGACACCCCTGGTTTAGGGTTGGGATAGTTGTAGATAACACACAACATTATGAGTAATTTGACAATTAAAAATAATTCTCATTTCTGACAACAACCGAACATGCACGCACATCCATTACGTATTGGACCTGATACAGTACGTCATAGTGCATCAGCTGCAGTGAGGACACTCTTCATTTTCTTGCAAACTAGATACATAGACATATATATTTGCACGTGGAATATTTTACTATTCCATAAATGTGACCCTGGATGTTTTTGGAAATAGCCAAAAATACAGTGTATGGGTCAAAGTTGTTTTGAATGTTTAGTAAAGATCCTGTTCCATGAATATGTTTTGGTAAAATTACCTGCTGTAAATATATCAAAGCATAGGTTTTAATTAGTATTGTGCATTGCTAAATAATTTGTTTAGACTTTCCATACAGTACTAAATAAAAATATATATATTTTGTATCTTTTTTTTAAAAATAAAATTAAAAAAAAATACTTTCTGCAAGGGGCTCATAAACGTACGCATATCCCAACAGTTACACTGTAAAAAATAATAATAATAATCTCACTGCCATAGTTTTTTTTTTTTTTTTTTTAGAATCAACTGAAATTCCAACCATCTCAATGTACATCAATTAAATGACTAAAAATATTAAGTTAAAGTTTATTAACTTATCAAAATAAAGTAACAGAATCATTTGTTGTCATGACTGTCATATTATTTTTACAATGTACTCTCTTGAAGAACCTGAAAAACGTGCCCCTGTTGTGCACCAAATGACCCTTTTGCTGATATAATGCAGTGACATTCTGACATTCAACATCTTACTTAAGAGTTCACATATGTTCCGTCAGTGTTTTTTAACAACCTTGACCAAAAAATATGTTTCTGTGTAAAAAAAGCACCACACTTAGTACATTAGTATCTGTTAACACAATTCAGAAACTGAAATAGAACTCCAAGTGCTTTTAGCGCAGTCAAACCTCAAGCTGCTTTGCTCAGTTGGCCACCAGCATGTCCAGAAGATCTGAACTCAGAGACTGACTTGACTGTGTTGTGTTCCTCCTGCATCAGATCTGAGAAACCAACCTTACAGGCGCGCTGATGCCGTCAGGAGGAGTGTCCGGAGACGCTTTGATGATCCCAATTTGCGGCCAGTCAACAACGCAGAGATGGTCATGTGACGAGGGTGAATGTAGTGAATGGAGGAGTTGACAGCTCCAGAACAACGTAATGAAGGACTGATGATGAAGATGACAGCAGGTCTGAAAGTCAAGTGCCTACACTTAACATCTGTCCAATCAGGTGTTGAATCAAACGTGTAATTGTCTTCTGTATGTGATTTCTGTGTTTTATACGAAAAGTGTCTTGATCTGTCTTATATCTTAAATCGTAGATGGCGAGATCAGTGTTTTTCTTGAGAAGGTGTCAGAATGTAAAACTATTCCAACACTTTATGCATAATGAACCTGTACAAAGCCTCAAACATTCCAGTGCTTTCGCCACATCTGATCAATCGGGATGCGCTCTTAAAAGTCGCCATGAAACGGAAGGTTGTCTTCCACTTGAAACGGTCCTGCAATGAGAAAGTAGTAGGCCTGTGCATGATTTCGTTCTTCGGGAACTGATTGGATTGTTGAAAGATGGAAGATTAAAGAATCAATGAGTCAGAAATACTGATAGCCCCGCTGAAAAGTTGTTCCAAGGGGGTGGGAAGGTTATAGTACAAGTACAAGAACTACTACATACATATAAAAATAAGAAGAGCACATTTTGATTTTATCGGGACTTAATATCAGTTCAAACCAGGTGCATTCTTTGTTGAGAAGAAAATATAATAAAGCATAAGAAAGGTTTAGGAAAGTTAAAACTTGCAAAACGTTGATGGCCGGAGATGCTGCTTGGTGCGATGCAACAGCCAAAGATAAAAACAACATGAACATTGTTGGAAGAAGATGGTTTGACGTATAGGAGTGTTTATATGTGTTGCATTATGAAAGAATTCAGGCAAGTAGGAGAAAGTGTAAGGAAAGGATTGATGTTGCCAGGGAAAATGTGAAATTATGAACTGGAAGCAACAGAGCTGTAGTATCTCGCACTTCTGGAAGACTGTAGACGAGTCTAAATGAAAACGCTGTATGCAGTACTGTGTACTACCTGACTAAAGTCTTGTTGTTGATCGCAGTTGTAAGAGCAACAAATCATAACTTGACTTCTTGTTGATCATTCGGAAAAGTGGCAGAAGGTAGATTTTTCTGATGAATACTGCAGATGACCTGCTGGAACCCGCATGGACCCAAGATTCTCACAGAAATCAGACAAGTTTGGTGAAGGAGAAATCATGGTTTGGGGTTACATTTTGTATGGGGGTGTGCGACAGATCTGCAGAGTGGGCAGAAACATCAACAGCCTGAGGTATCAAGACATTTGTGCTGCCCATTACATTACAAACCACAAGAGAGGACAAATTCTTCAGCAGGATAGCGCTCCTTCTCATGCTTCAGCCTCCACATCAAAGTTCCCGAAAGCAAAGAAGGTCAAGGTGCTCCAGGTTTGACCAACATTATTGAGCATGTCTGGGGTAAGATCGAGGAAGAGGCATTGAAGATGAAGCCAAAGAATTTTGATGAACTCTGGGAGTCCTGCAATAATGCTTTCTTTGCCATTCCAGATGACTTTATAAATACATTTTTGGAGTCATTGCTGAGATGTATGGATGCAGTCCTCCAAGCTCATGGGAGTCATACACAATTTTTTTTTTTTTCACTGCACCATGACGTTATATTCTATACTGTGCCTAAGCAAAGTCAGACCTTACTGTCCTAATTAAATTATTAAAAATAAAGGTATGATCATATTTTCTTTAGGTAAAATAAGCGCAATCTAGAGGCCTTTGCCTTTCATATAAGCCACTTCTGATACCAAAGGATCAACTAGAAGTCAAGTTATTATCTGTTGTTCCTAAAACTTGGATAAGCGACAAGACTTTTGTCAGGTAGTGTGTTCAAACTGTGGGTTTGTTAAAATCACTTAAAAGAACTTCAGCAGCCTTTTTGAAAATTCTGGAATCAGACTCAAAATTGCATTTCTGAAAGTTTCTTTGACCAAAGGCCTTGTTATCCTACGCTGTAAAAAGCAAGAAAATTAAAAGAGTACACTCTAAAATAAAAAAAAATGCTGGGTTGTCGTAACCCAATGTTGGATATGATAATGGAATAAATTTGAACAAAAAAAACACATTACATTTGTCCATATTTCACCCAAAACCAAGTAAATTGTGGACGACATGGTGGCGCAGTCGGTATCGATATTCCCTCACAGCAAGAAGGTCGCTGGTTTGAGCGTTGGCTGGGTCAGTTGGCAGTTCTGTGTGGAGTTTGCATGTTCGTGGGTTTCCTCCGGGTGCTCCGGTTTCCCCCACAAGTCTAAAGACATGTGGTAAAGGTGAATTGGGTTGTCTAAATTGTCCGTAGTGTAAGAGTGTGAATGAGTGCGTATGGATGTTTCCCAGTGTTGGGTTACGGCAGGAAGGACATTCGCAGTGTAAAACATATGCTGGATAAGTTGGGGGTTCATTCCGCTGAGGCGAACCTAGATTAATAAGGGACTGAGCTGAAAAGTAAATGAATGGGTAAATAGTTTAATGCCATTTCATAATTTAAATGACACTTTCTAAGAGTAACCGCTGGGTTATTACACTTTTCAACAGCTGGGTTTGTTAATTTTTAAGTCGTAAAGCCAACAAAAACAGAAACGCGCGCACATCTAAAAGCATCGAAGGCAGGTGCTCGATGAAAAATATACTCGGTGGCAAAAAATCAAAAGAGAATCGGCCCACTGCCACTTTAGCTCTCAAAAATCCTTTAATGTCACAACGTTTCGACCTACATGGTCTTCATCAGGTAAAGACATATACAAATGGGAGGACTCAAGAAATAGTGGTAAAGCGCTACACATTAGTCGAAAGAAAGTCGAAATGTGTGACATTAAAGAATTTTTGAGAGCTAAAGTGGCAGTGTGCCGATTCTCTTGATTTTTTACTACTTTGTTCATATATAAACCAAAGTTGGGTTACAACAACCGTGCATTTTTTGGGTGTATTGCACCTATTGATTTTAAAGCAGTTGACTGAAAGTCAGTAAACCATTTGCCGTAAATTAAGCAAACAATGGGAATAATTCTATAAATTAAGTCAACTTAACCCTTGTGTATTGTTTAATGTTACCTCTTCCCTACAGGGAAAACCACCAAAAATTAAGAATACATAATAATATGGTGTCAATGCTTTGCAATCTAAAAATGTAGTTATAATGGAAGTCAATAGGGCAAAACAGCCCTGAACATAACAAAGGGTAGTCAATTTGCCCAGAGTGTATTGAAAATGTTCAAAGCATTGTCCCAAAATATCTGTCAAAATAAGATTTGTCACCAAAAATCATCCCATTTGCTAAAAAAACAGAGAAACTTGTGGCCAAATTAAGACTCTAAATCATCTCAGAGTGGATGAAAACATCCCCAACAGCACACAAGGGTTAAAGCCCCATTCACACGAGGCTTCAGCATCAACGCTTGACAGAGGGCGTGTCTGAAGCTGGGGCTGATGCGACCGTCATAGCAGCGTCAGCCAATGAAATTAGTCAACAATCAGCTACTGTCTGAGCTGGTGTATTTGCATACAGCGATCTGATCGGCTGACGCTTCCGTCGGCACTTGAAAAGTTGAGAAAGACCCAACTTCTGCAGCAAGCAACTTCACTGAAACTTCACTGAATCGCTTTTTACAGTGTATAAGCAAACTTCGATGTGAAAGGTTTAAAACCCCTGAGCTGCCACAGACTGTAAGCAAACATCCAGACAGCGTCTACTAGATTTAACAAAGATTTGAACAAATATGTAAATGTGCTGCTGGCTTACATCTCAGTACGAAAATACTGAAAAAGCAGTGATCAAACAGCAGTTAAGAAAGAATCTGATAATAGTGATGGGATAAGCTCTGCTATTAGGCACTCCAGTCAAGTAATTCAGCTCATTCTTTGACTTTGCCCGAAGTATATCTGGGCCTTAAATGATGTGTCGACTGTCGAGGGATTATAAGTGAGAGTAAAGTCTGTAAAAACCAAAAACAATGAAAAAACATTGACATTGATGCACTTTGAATGAGTTACATGGCAACGTAAAAGTGCAGTTTTGGAAGCGTGAACTCAAACTTTGACTTTTGTCATTGGAGGATTTTGATAGACTCGCTGCTTTTTCTAAATCATTTGCATTAAAGCCAATATTCCACTATTACCAGCGATGTAACTTGAGTTTATCAGGACTGAAGTACATTTAACACAATCAATAGGTCATCTACTGTACCACAAAGGTCAGAGCTACAATTACAATTAAGTAAATGCATAATGCACAATGCTTCAACAGAAACATCAGCTCAATGGTATACCTGCTCTATTGGAAGTGCATTAATGATAATGGGATTGTTATTCATGAAGGGCTGAATAAATGATCTGTGGTAATGCATATCTTAAAGATAGCTCTTTGGACACATGCAATTCCTTAATGAACTTCCACTTACCACTACTTACTGCATTAATAGTGTGTGTGTGATGTATGGCCACTGACCACAACAGCCAGCTTTTTTTCCCTCCCATGGTCCTTGTTCATCTCTACACAGGACCAGGGGTCTCATTTATAGATATAATCTTAGATTGTGTGTAATAAACCAATATTCACATAATGTTGATGAGGAAAAGTGCTATCACCAGGGTTCCCACTTCGAAGACAATTGTAAAATTCCATGATTTTCAAGGACTTAAAATGTAATGTGTGTATTTATATGGATGTTCATACACCTAAAGCGCTTCACAATCATGAGAGGGGGGAGGGTCTCTTCACACCCCCACCAGTGTGCAGCATCTACTTGGATGATGCGACAGCAGCCACAACAGCACACCACACACCAGCTATAGGTGGAGTGGACTGACAGTGATACAGCCAATTCAGTGGATGGGGATAATTGGGAGGCCATGATGGTTAAGGGCCGAAATTTGGCCAGGACACCAGGGTTACACCCACTACTCTTTACGTGGGAGTGCCGAGAGAGTCAGGACCTCGGTTTTACGTCTCATCCAAAAGAAGGTTAAAGATTAAAAGCTTAACCTACACAGTCCAGTCACATTAATGTGACCACCGATTACTTTAGACTGGAGGAGGTTATGGTTTTGTGGCATTCCCTGGGAGCACTCATCATTCGGAAAGGCGCGGTGGATGATTGGAAATGTAGTATCTGTCCTTGCGGACCATGTCCACTCCAACAGAGGGACTGGATTTGCTCAGCATGGTGGCATCTTTCAGCAGCACATACATCTTGTGATGTCTGTGGGTGGCTCGAAGAGCAACATGAATTGTTAACTGTACTCCCCTGACTTAAACCCAATTGAGAATCTGTGGGACCACCTTGTTGGAATCTTGGCTCCTCAACTGTACAACCTAGGACAGGGATGGGCAAACTCGCTCCTAGAGGGCCGGTGTCCTGCAGAGTTTATAGCTGCCTATAGCTTCTAGTGATCTTGAAGACACTGATTAGCATGTTCAGGTGTGTTTGATTACTGTTGGGGCAAAACCCTATTGACCTTATTCTCTGTGTACGAGCAGGCACAGCCATTTGAATTATTTTGGCTCGAAACTTTCCATTCTTTAAAAACAGCCCGTTTTGCTGCTTGATGTTACGAACTGATATTTTCTACTTGTGTTATTCTGCTTTGTCTGTACAGTCATGAATACACTTGTTTGTAGAGCAAGTAGTTTGACCCTTTTCTGCCGTTTATTTTTCCTAGTCATTTCTCCTGTAGGCAACTGAATCAGAAGTTCTTAAACAATCGCAAAAACGAGCGCACTTCCGCATTGAAGAATTAGGTCAATAGGACACTGGCACTCCGGGACAGAGTTTGTCCATCCCTGACCTAGGTCCTCATCAAGCTCGATAAGTCTCTTCTTGCCCATCTCACAGCAGTCAATGATGTTAAAAGTGCTTATTCAATTCAATTCATCTTTATTTCTATAGCGCTTTTACAATGTAGATTGTGCCAAAGCAGCTTCACGTGCATTATAAAAAATCAAAACAGTGTCAGTCCAGTTTTTAGTGATGAAGTTCAGTTTAGAACAGTTCAGTTTGGTTTAATATTCACTGCTGAGAGTTCAAACACTGAAGAGTAATCCATCGACGCGCAGCAAGCCATCGAACCATGCAAGACAGCGGCGAGGAAAAAACTTCACCATTTGGCGAAAGTGAAGAATTAAAAAACCTCGAGAGAAACCAGGCTCAGTTGGGCATGACCATTTCTCCTATGGCCAGACGTCTTGTGCAGAGCTGCAGTCTAGGCGCCGGGGCTGGAGAACGCTGGACGTCCGTCACAGAGAGACCACAGGCTGGCCCTTCAGGAACAATGCGAGGACTCGTCGTGTCACTGAGGTCCACAGGATTATGGAAACCTCGGGAATAATAAAAAACAGACTAACATAAGCGCAGATGCCATTCAAATGTCTTTTGGGAAGTGTTCGTATCCTGAGCAGCTGCTGTGGTGGTCATGGAGGAGTGGAGAGCATGAGAGCGATCCTCAGTGACAGACGAGTCCTCGCATTGTTCCTGAAGGGCCAGCCTGTTCACCAGCCGGGGACCCCACCTGTGGCTTCTTCGCGATGGACGTCCAGCGTTCTTCTCAACGTCTTCTCGCTTATCCTGGCTTTTGACAAGTAGTCACGTTAATGTGACTAGTGTCACAAGTCTGGGGAGTTTGGGGGCCAGGGGAGAGTGGTAAACTCATCCTGGTGCTCTTTTAACCACGCACATACACTGCGAGATACACAGCATTGTCCTGCAGGAAGATGGCATCTTGCTGAGGTACAAAAAAATAAAAAATCTGCAATGACAGATGCACACTTTCGCTGATCCACCATGCCTTCTAGAATGATAGGTGCACCGAAGGAATGCCACAAAAACGTTCCACAGACTATACCACTGCCTCCTCCAGTTGAAAGTAATCGATGGTCACATTAACATGACTGGACCATGTACAAAAATTCCTGATATTCAGTGACTCGGACAACAAAACTATTAAAGTCCCTGACTTCCATGTGTGAAAAAGACTTTTTTTTTTTTTTTTTAATTCCGTAAAATTTCGGAAATTCAATGACCCGTGGGAACCTTGTACCACTCTCAGTATCTAGAGCATAGGTCTCAAACTTAATTCCTGGAGGGCCGCTGCTCTGCAGTTTTGCGCTAACCCTTTCAAACACAGCTGCTCCAACTAATGTAAGTGTTCATGACTCTTTAAAACACCTCGATTAGTTGGATCAGCTAAAGTTGGAGTAAAACTGTGCAGAGCAGCGGCCCTCCAGGAATTGAGTTTGAGACATATGATCTAGAGCAGAGGTCACCAACCTCGGTCCTGGAGGTCTGGTGTCCCTGCAGGGCTTAGCTCCAACTTGCCTCAACACACCTGCCTGCATCTTCAAGTATACCTAGTAAGACCTTGTTTAGCTTGTTCAGGTGTGCTTGATTAGGAGCCAAAATCTTCCGGACACCGGCCCTCCAGGAACAAGTTTGGTGACCCCTAATCTAGAGTACTGATAGCCATTCTTGAGCAAAGAAATTGGACATTGACTGGTGCTCATTTAAGCTGTGGTCACACTGCACTTTTCGCCACATAGACTTCAATTCATACGCAAGCTAATGCGGCATAGTTTCGCATCTCGTTGCATTCCAAAAGGTCAAGCTTGAAGAACTCTGATTTGCAAAACCTGATCACCATTGTGTGAGACCAACTGGAGATCAAAACATGACCTCTCTGTACATGCATTTAAATTATGAAGCAGTCGCCTGCTTTATGGATTTCTAATCATCTTGTTTTGTAAAGTCCGTTTTAAAGTGACGTATGACAAAATTTGGCATGCTCAAACTCTAGTGTGACCTCGGCTTTAGAGAATAACTAGGAGCTAGAGATTTCAAGATCAATCATGATAAATTTCATATCTGAAATAAAAACAGTTATATTTATTTTTTAAATCATCCAAAATCCACCTTTTGAGAAATGATCATTGATTTTACATACGATTTTATGAATGAGGCCCTGGGTTTTTGTTTCTAACGTTTGGTCAGATGGGAAAGAAAGCCTGAACTAATCTCTCTGTGTGGTTCTACAACGATCAATGAAAACAAGTTTCTTGTGATGTGTAATACTATTTATAAGCGAACATAAATCCACAATTGTTTAATGTACAGATATTTTGATACGAAATTGTTCAAATCTTTTTAACTTTTTAATCTTCTAATAATGTACATATTGTTTAAAAACGAAACAAAAACACACACAAAAAAATCCTCCTTTACTACAAACGTTTGAATATTTTAACTTATAGATGTCTCTTTTTATTCCTGCATTTTGTATATTTAATTCAATTGAAAACCTGAATCAGGCCTTTTAGACATGCGGCAACAGCACAGTAGAACGTCACTGTTTACTACAGTAAAACACGTCAGACGGATGCAGGACTAGTATTATAGACATTATAGGACATCTGTCTCTGCGCTACACGCTTAAAAACTGGATTAAACTGGCAAGTTTGTTTTTCCTTCTGAAATCAGTGTATTTTAGGCATTGAATGCTTACTACAAAAACGATCTGTTCTCAGATTTAAAATTAGCTGATTTATCCATGTCTGATTAAAATATTTACACAATGCTGCTTCTGTGTTTTTCTTGAGAGACTTTAGATGGAAGACTTTGCCTTGAAATTGATATCTGGTGCAAATGTTCAAACATCCAGCCAAAACATCTTCCTGGCACTGCTTTTTTCCCCTCAAAGTCCCCGTTTACACTGTCAGGTCTTGATGGCCAGTTTCAATTTCTTGCCTATATCTGTCCGTTTACACGTTCTTTTAATTGTGACCCTTATCCGATTCATGCGTTTACACTTGCCATACAATTTACGACATCGCAAATGCGTAAAGGCGGGTTCTAGCATCTGCGCCACACTAGCCACGATGGAAGAAATTGTCTTGCTTTTAGCTCTGCGAAATATGCGAAGTTCAACTTTGAAATGATTTTACAGCCTGATCTCACGAGAAAACGTAAGTATTTTACGTTTTGGCAGTTTAGTGGCTAATTCGTACAAATTCGTACGAGTTCAGTCGTACGAAAATGTACGATTTAAAAAAGGAGGCGTGGCACCTAATCCCACCCCTAAACACAACCGTCATTGGTTGATGAGCAGTTCGAATTCGAATGTACGAATTCATACGAATTAGCCACTTTTTAAAAAGTTACGAATTGGCCGTGAGATAGCGTTGGATTTTAAGGTGGAGGAGGAGGGAAAGGGCCGTCATCACAGCTTGCGCCTATGGTTTATTTATAGTATCCTCCACTGACTCATCTCCCCACAGGAAAAGAAGGCAGGCAACTTCTGCCGTCGACCACTGACCACTTTCCTCCTCCATGTTTCCTCTGTTGTTGTTTACCACATGGGCATCTCCAGACACGCTCTTCCTTCTACGTCATTAAACCTCGGAGAAGTACCACATTGTCGCAAGTTTAATGACGTACAAAACGAAACACCTCAATAAATCCGATCTGCCTGTTTACATGACAGTCGCATTGACACATAAGCGATTTTTATCTGATTTATTTCGACATATGAAAGAGGCCTGAAACCGTTCTCTGAATATCCGAATGCGTGCGTTTTTATCACGTTTACATGGTCATAGAACAGATCCAATCTGTGTCACATTTCAGCAAAAAAAAAAAAAACGGAATTGGGTCACATTTAACTGGCAGTGTAAACGGGGCCAAAAAGTGGACTAGTTTTCAATTCATTTTTATTCTGCTATTAAGATAAAAAACTGAAGAAGTGACATCTGTCATGTTACGTCACTCCCCTGTATCTCTTGTTCTAAATGAAAGCGAGTCAGACTTTGCAGCTGATTGTGGAATTGGTTTTCTGTTTACTATGGTATTATCCCATCGCATTGCACATTTGCTATTAAATGTATATTAACCCTTTAACTTCCACACCAAGATAAAAAAAATGTTTGGATTGAATTTCTTAACTCCTAATGTCACTAGTTAACACACTCAATGCATTTTTTCAACACATCCCATGAATTCTAAAATATCACATTCTGGTTTAAGCATTGGTTTATGGTAAAAATATCGGAATGAATACATTTGCTATGAGAAATCTGAAAATATGAAGCGTAAGAGCAATTGATATAAAAGAATATTCAAAATAAAACATTTTTGAATACTAAATCCCCTTTATTTTTTGAAGTATGCCATAAAATATTTCAGATTCTCATTTAATATGCTTTTTTTTTTTTTT
>CAIGQQ010037715.1:4971323-4989111 GCA_903798035.1 Danio albolineatus
GTGCTATCGCCTCACAGCAAGAAGGTCACTGGTTCGAGCCTCGGCTGGGTCATATGGCATTTCTGTGGAGTTTGCATGTTCTCCCCATGTTTGTGTTTCCTCCGGTTTCCCTAAAAGACATATGGTATAGGTGAATTGGGTGAGCTAAATAGGCCGTAGTGTATGTGTGTATATGAGTGTGTATGGATTTTTCCCAGTGATGGGAAGTTGTGCAGGATAAATCGGCGGTTCATTCCACTGTGGCGACCCCAGGTTAATAAAGGCACTAAGCCGAAAAGAAAATTAATGAATGAACTTATTAATCTTGTATTATTAATAATAATTATAATCAGTTATTCCATATTGTGTGCGTCTAAATCTAGACAAACATGAATAAACCTCAATCTAAACTTCAACAAAATGATATACTACTAATAATAACAATACAAAAGAAATGTGACTAAGAAAACGTTTTTCATAGTTTATTTGTCAAAATTCAAGTTGAAAACAACGCTGCAGATATTTTTATTCTCAAACGGATAATAACATTGCTTCCCAAAAGTGGCTTCCACATACGATTTTACAGATTAATCTGAAGCTGGATATCGGTGTGTTCTTTGTTTTGTTCAGGCTTGGTAATTTCCTCCGGTTTCTCGGTGATGTTTAAAACTATTGGCGATAACAAATTTACAACTACCTAAAAAAAGCTTCTGCAGTTAAAGGCAACATAACGCTGGCGACCTCGGAAAATAATCTTACAAAAACAAATAAATCAAGCGTGTGGCCCAGATGGACAAGAGTGCTGATGTTCAGACAAACCGTGTCTCTCGGAGAGATTTCATCAACTCGCAGCTGGATATCCACTGAACGCTCAGATGCTGATGGAGATTCTGCCAGCACACTCCAGGAGGACACAAACAACATGACAGGAATGCAAGAGAGAGAGGCGGAGATGGACAAACACACACAGAGAGATTTAAGGAGCATCCAGCTGCTCTAGAAGCGTGCGCCTCCTCTTCTCCAGCTCTCCTTCACTCAGTTCACTGCCAGACGTATCCCATCCACCCTGAAACACACACACACACACATATATATATTCAGATATGATATAGTCAGATGCTCAAACAATATTTTGTTTTTCTGTGATTATAAACTGCAATATTAATGGATTAAAGGGGACCTATTATGCAAAAATCCCTTCTATAAGTGTATTTGTTTTGTTGTGCGTGAGCCTATGTCTAACGACAATTTTCTTACCCCTGTGGGATGAATTTTGGCTGCCAATCACTGTAAAGAAGACATGTCTTGTACAATGCGCCAGAGAGGACAAAATTCAAGCGTAAGCAGAGAGACCGAATGTGCGTGAGGTAAACCAAATGTGCGCGCAAGAGAGGCCGGGTGTGCGCGAGAGAGGCCGAACGCACGCAAGGTAGACTGGGGGTGCTTTCACACCTGTGGATTGATTGCACTTTGTTCTTGGTGCGGTTCGCTTTCACACAGCAAAGAGTCTAAACCAGGGGTGTCCAAAGTTTTTGGGTTTTGTATATGTATATGTATGTGTGTGTATTATTATGGAATTATTTTCTAAATTTTAAAATCATAATATATATTTTACTCACCATAAACTCTGTTAATGTGAACAGTGATGTTGTGCTTTCAATTTCAGAATTGATGCCAAGTCAGGAGTGAGTCATGTTGCAGATATACGCAGCAAATCACAGAGGTGGCTGTCAGTTAGATTGGTTCTCAATAAACTTTTGTTTAGATTCATCAGTGAAAAAGTTTGCTCATATATGTACAGCCAAACAGACCCATCATCCTTTTTCAATGGCGTTTCATCAAGGGAAATTTGGATGAATCCAAACTCTTGTAAAACTGGGACATTTCCCAGTTGATTTTCCTTCTTCTTGGTTGCACCATGGCTAGCCAAACGTGGTTATCAATTATGTTTACTTCAGTGTGGTCTAATTGAAGGCGCGTGATAGCGATACCCGGTGGTTATTTATTGAATTACATCTATCTTTCTACAGCGGGCCAGATTCTATTAATATTTATAAAAAGCCTCGCGGGCCGCCACTAAACTGATTGCGGGCCGCAGATGGCCCGCGGGCCGTAGTTTGGACACCCCTGGTCTAAACCAGGGGTGTCCACACTCGGTCCTGGAGGGTCAGTATCCTGCAAAGTTTAGTTCCAACCCCAATCAGACACACCTGGGCTAGCTAATCAAGCTCTTACTAGGCTTTCTAGAAACATCCTTGCAGGTGTGTTGAGGCAAGTTGGAGCTAAAATCTGCAGGACACCAGCCCTCCAGGACCAGGTTTGGACACCCCTGGTCTAAACGGACCAAAAGAGCTAAAACAAGTCACGTGTGAGTAATCTCTCCCCACATTGGACAGAGTTTCACAGTTTATTTAGCAGAGTCCTGCTTAGCTGTCCTGCGCCTTTATTTTAATTTATGACGATGAGCAACAAGACATTATGGACCACCCCTTTAATACTATGAAGCTGATCAACAGTGTATTATAAGGGCATTAATGGGAGCGAAAAGTGTTCTTTGGAAAAGTAAGTTACTTTTAACTGTAATGCATTACTTTTTGGTGCAAGTAATCGATCAAAAGTAACTCAATTACTTTAAGTAACTAGTGACTGTAATTAGTTACTATTTTTCAGTAACAACACTGGTTATAAAGTATAAACAAACGATGGGCATTAATGAATAAAGTAGAAGAAAGATACACATCAAATAGACTTGCTTTATGATTTTCTGGATATTCTGAGGTCAAAGAATATAATGTAATCAAACAATGTGGTCAAATGTAAAATAACACTGTATAGTCTTCATTGTTATATTAAACAATTAATCTTTGTGCTAAAATAGGATCTAAAACTAGATCTCTGATGTCCCTTGAGTGTGTATGTGAAGCTTCAGCTCAAAATACCTGAGAAATAATCTTGAAGAATGTCAAATCAATGCGTTTCCGCACTGCTTTTTATCAAGTGTAATTATAAAAAAAAATGATTCATATATTTTGACTAATAGACGCAGGATATATTCACTCAATGCTGCCACACAACTGTGCTTAAACCCCTTATAAAAGTGATTTTAACAGGTCACTTTTAAGGTCATACATTTGAGCACTACTTACCTAAAATGGTTTAAATTAGCTTGTAATTTTAGTCACATGCTTTAAAAGATGAACTTATTCTGTATGGCTTCCTGGTTAATTCTAATCACAACTCCACATTGTGTATTCAATATCTGCACACGGCGATATCTACAACGCAACACCAACACACACACACGAGTGCTTACCTCTTCTTTAGCGCTCTTTCTTTTGGGGGATTTCTGTTTGGATTCTCCACGCAGCTTGGCTCTGGATTTGTCGTTCTCTTTATCCTTGTCCTTCTCTCTTCCTTTCCGCTCTCTCTCTCCTTCAGACTCAGGGGAACCCTGCAAGGTAATGTGTAATATTCCTTAAATTACTCATTATTCTATATTAGCCTTGTAAAAACTAGAAACGTTAAAACTTAATGTGTGCTTAATGAAAGTAAATGAGGAAGAAAGTGGAACTGCACCCCATTTCAGAAATCGTGCAAGGCTAAATGCGTCTTAAAGGCATAGTTCACCCAAAAATTTAATCCTTTACTCATCATTAGGGCCACATGAAATCTGCGCGCTCGGATTTCTGCAGATTTTTAGCCCATCATTGATTCTGTTTATTTACTTGTGTAAACGTGTGTAAATGTATATTCAGTTTTTAAATTAATTTCAGTGATAATATTGACTAATATGAAAATATTTATATGATTTATTTACAATACAGTTCGTAAAGACATATTTTCTGTCTTTTAGTAGATATTTTATATGAGAGGCTTGCTTTGTTTACCAAATAAAGTGGATCTAATTGGATTCGCATCGTAAACATTAAATAAAAGTTAAAAAGGTATTACTTTTTATTTCATATATTAAGGTTTTAGTTATGATCCTCCCAAAATCATTCCACATAAATCCGCAGATTTTTAACAATATTCTGGGCAGAAATGTCCGCAGATTCCGTCTGGCCTTATTCATCATCCACTTGTCATAAACCTCCACCTAAAATGATTACTATCCAAACACTGACACAGTATGGTCAAGCACTGGAAACACTATTTTGTCATTAGCTATGTTTCCATCCAGCTATTTTTATTCGCACTTTGGATATACGCATAAAAAAACGGTTGATGGAAACGCCATGATGCGCATAAATTTTGAAAATGCGCATTAAAAAAATCTATGCGCATAATTGAGTAGGATAAACTTTCTATTCGATAAGAAAAGATATGCATAAACTGTGATCGAAGCGCTTTTACCGCATAAATTCTAGTATGCGCATTAAATAAAGGTCATGTGATTTTGTTATAATAGATCATGTGATGATATAAATGTGTGTAAATGGACAAACCGGCAGGATGAGCACATCGTAAAACATCTGAAATGTTGTTTTGGTCATTCTAAAACGCCTTACCGTTTATATTATTAATGTCTGTGCTCCGCGTCTGACACCTTCAAACGCCACCGCGTGTTCACTGCATGTCAGGATTGCCTTCTAAGGCCCGTTTACACTAGTGCGTTTTAGCATGAAAACGATCCGCGTCCACACTAGCGTTTCTGAACATATCTCCATCCACACTACTCCACCAAAAACATATATCACGTGACCATTCGCGCACTCTAGGCATGCGCGTTCAAGTATAAAGAGGAAGCATGTGTCTCGCTCGGCATTCTAAATGGGGCTTTCGCTGCGTGAAACGCGAGCGATTAGCGAGTGCTCAAACAATAGCTTGTCACTTGCGAATATATGCAGCTGCTGTAGTAAAAAAGGCAGAGTTTAACTGCACAAGGGCGCCTAAAATGGACAATAGTGCAAACAACGCACCCATTTCTGTCCATGTTGCTTACAGTGAAGGCTGGTCTCCCGTCTTCCGGTGGCGTTATAGTCATGTGATAGGGGCTTGACGAATAAGGGAAGGTTACGCAATGACCCAAAAGCAAATCTCAGTAGCGAATCTCAGCAGCTATGCCTCCATTTTCAAATGTCTCCATTTCCCCCATCCACACTGAGACGGAGCAGCAGCGTTTTAGAATGAAAACGGCCTCTCCAGCGTTTCCAAAAAAACTCTGTTTTCGGGGCTCGAAAACTCGTAGTGTAGACAGATGGCATAACCGTAGCAAAACTTATGCGTTTTAAAATGAAAACACATTAGTGTAAATGGGGCCTGAGGCACAAGTCATTTATTAAATGAAGAAAAAGATTGACACAGCTTCTCCTACTCTAGCAAATTACATTTTTCTGTTGATATTTGTCGCCAGTTTATCAGGAAGTGACGCTTTTTTCCGCTTTGACTCGTTGGATGGAAACGCTGCTTTATTCGCACGTCTTTTATGCGATAATCCAGTTTTGCGCATAGTTCATTCGCAGTTTTGGATGGAAACATAGCTACTGTTGACAGAAGTAATCTCCTTCGCTTGCCAAGGTTGCATTTATTTATTAAAAAACTAATTATAAATTCAATTTAAATATATTAAAATGGAATTTATTCCTGTAGTCTTCAGCATCAGTCACAAGTTAACCTGCCTGTGTTAAAGTGCATTATGTAGTATCGTATGAAAAACAAGATATAATAATAAATAAAAATCCTTACAGGTGTAACAATTCACTCAAGTCGTGATTCGATACGTATCTTGACACTAAACTCACGAAATGATATTATCTCAATATAGTATGCTAAACCTTGTTTTTGTCCTGAGGCAGACATCCCAAGTCTCCCGCAAATGCATGGAGACTCCCGGATGCCCGCAAACGAATGATAATCTCCCGGAAATCGCGTGTATCCCTCCCGCTCCTCAAATACGTCGCGCATCCCTCTTCACCGCACCCCTCCTTGCTCTTCACCACACACATCACGCGCACTCCGCCTACACCCCGCCCGGTCTTCACTTACGCTAAAACCTGTTTGAAACAATAAATGCTTAACGCCGCAGTCTGTCTGAGTCTGTCCTCATTTCGGAGTGTAGCCTAAATATAGTCATAAATGGTGGTTATTCTGACAAGAGACTCAGCTGTTGTTATTTTTAGTTGCATTATGTAGCATCGTATGAAAAACAAGCGATAATAATAAATAAAAATCCTTAGAGGTGTAACAAATCACTCACATCGTGATTCGATACGTATCTTGACACTAAACTCACGAAACGTTATTATCTCAATATAGTATGACTTTAATATTAGTATATTAGTGTTATTAGGCTACACTCAGAGAAATGACTAAAACTACTTAAAATGAGTTAAAGCAACAATACCTGAGGATTTTATTTGGACAACCTTATTGTTTTATGTTCATCGACATTAATTAGTAAAACGATTAAGTTAACTTGATCGACTTGTGTTGTGAAAACGTTTGTGAAACTGTGTGGAACCCAGCAGTTTTTACAGTGTAGCGTAGCTATGCTGCCATTAACACTCTAGAAATACTTCTATAAGTCAGACATTCATTGGAAACAATCTTAATATTGCGAATCATATCATTTAAATCAGAGATATGCTTTCGTCACACTTCATATTGCAATTTCTCAATATTAATTCATATGATTACATATTTCAACTGAAATGTATGCGCTCATGACCGTTATGGTAGTTCTAGGTAGAAATGATTAAAACTCTTTAGTATTTTGTAACTAAAAAAAATAATAAAACAAATAACATGTTAGTAGGAAATATACACATATTTATTAAAAGGCAGGGAATAATAATGTGTTTTATTTAACTCCAAATGGTTAAAATCACTGCCTTGGTAGTTCTAGTGTCAAGTCAGTGGATGTAAAAGAAAAAGCTAATAAGACAGTAGAGATTTCAGACAGGAAAGCATTGGGAGCAGAGAGAGGGGAAGGATCGGCAAAGGACCTCAAACCGGGAATCGAACTCAGGTCGCCGTGAGCACATTGGTGCTAAATGATGGTGCACAGTACCACTAGGCTATTAGCACCGACAAGAAGAAAAAGCTTTTTAAAGGCTTCTACTTACGGACTTATGTCGTCTTTTCTTTCCCTTCTTCTTGTGTTTCTTAGACTTCTTGTAACTTCTCTCTGTAAAGATCAACAACCCATAATGGCAAATGCTCATGATGTATAGAGTATGGATGTCAACGAGAGACGACACTGACCTGATTCCCCGGAGGACGAGTGCTCAGATGGAGATTTAGATGTTGAACGTTTCTTCTTCTTCGTGTGATACTCATCCTCCTCTGACTCCGAGCCCTTCCGAGAACACACATACAGACGATAGGTTCAAAGAATGTGTGAGATTGTGTTTAAGCATACTTTTCTGAAAATTTCGGATCATAACACAACTAATAAAGATGCTATTAGATAAAATTCTATGATTAGAACTGAACAAGTTTATCCACTCATCATTAAAGAGGCTCAAAAAATTATAAATAATATACTTTCTGGTGCAAGCAGAAATTAAGCAGTAACCATGGTTACAGGTGTTTTATCATTATCAACTATTCCCTGTCCTCCGGTGCGAGGTGCGTTTATTCCTTTAAATGTATTTCAGTAAATGTAAAAGTCAGAGTGTTGAATTTGAGTTGAAATGAGATGGCTAGAATGCTCACTGATCGAGATCGGGAACGTTTCCTGTGGTGTTTCTTGGACTTCTTGGAGTGTTTTTTCGTCTTGGAGTGATGATGCTGACACTCGTGCTGAAGAGAGAGAGAGAAAAAGACCACTGTGTTACTAAAATCAAGATTATACAGGGAGTGCAGAATTATTACAAGTTGTATTTTGGAGGATTAATTTTATTATTGAACAACAACCGTGTTCTCAATGATCCCAAAAAACTCATTAATATCAAAGCTGAATATTTTTAGAAGTAGTTTTATTTTTAGCTATTTTAGGAGGATATCTGTGTGTGCAGGTGACTATTACTGTGCAGAATTATTAGGCAACTTAACAAAAAAAAAATATATACCCATTTCAATTACTTATTTTCACCAGTGAAACCAATATAACATCTCAACATTCACAAATATACATTTCTGACATTCAAAAACAAAACAAAAACAAATCAGTGACCAATATAGCCACCTTTCTTTGCAAGGGCACTCAAAAGCCTGCCATCCATGCATTCTGTCAGTGTTTTGATCTGTTCACCATCAACATAGCGTGCAGCAGCAACCACAGCCTCCCAGACACTGTTCACTGTTTTCCTACCTTGTAAATCTCACATTTGATGATGGACCACAGGTTCTCTATGGGGTTCAGAGATCAGGTGAACAAGGAGGCCATGTCATTAGTTTTTCTTCTTTTAGACCCTTTCTTGCCAGCCACGCTGTGGAGTACTTGGACGCGTGTGGTGGAGCATTGTCCTGCATGAAAATCATGTTTTTCTTGAAGGATGCAGACTTCTTCCAGTACCACTGCTTGAAGAAGGTGTCTTTCAGAAACTGGCAGTAGGACTGGGAATTGAGCTTGATTCCATCCTTACCCCAAAAAGGCCCCACAAGCTCATCTTTGATGATACCAGCCCAAACCAGTACTCCACCTCCACCTAGCTGGTGTCTGACTCAGATGGAGCTCTCTGCCCTTTTACCGATACAGCCACAGGCCCATCCATCTGGCCCACCAAGACTCACTCTAATTTCATCAGTCCATAAAACCTTAGAAAAATCAGTCTTGAGATATCTCTTGGCCCAGTCTTGACGTTTCAGCTTGTGTGTCTTGTTCAGTGGTGGTCGTTTTTCAGCCTTTCTTACCTTGGCCATGTCTCTGAGTATTGCACACCTTGTGCTTTGGCAATTTTAAGAGTGCTGAATCCCTCTGCAAGATATCTCACTATTTTTGACTTTTCGGAGCCTGTTAAGTCCTTCTTTTGACCCATTATGCCAGGCAGGTCCAAAGTCCGGCCCGCGGGCCAATCACGGCCCGCAGTCAGATTTCATACGGCCCGCAGATTCCATCTCATAATGTGTTATTTATGGTTTGCTAGCTCTGTTAGAATAAATAAACCAAGGGAGAGTAACCAATAGCATTAGAGATAACAAGTAAACCAAGGCCCGCCCCAAGACAAAAACCGAAACAGTTTGGCGCAAGCAGAGAAGAGCCAGCAAGCGAGCGGAGAGAACTGAGCGCGCGCGCGGTGCAGGCATGACCTCACTCGCGAGAGCGTACATCGTGCGCACAGATGATGATGTGCGCGCGAGGCCCGTTTCCTCAAGGTGGATCAGTTCAGCGCGCGCGTGAAGATCTCGCGCTTAGGACTGTAATTTGCTCGCGATTCACTTTCTGTTTAAACATCACACCTGCGCTCGATTAATTTTGGCATTGATTTTCCGCCATATATAATCTTCCTGTAGTTGTTATGCAAACTTTGGCTTCCTGAAATACCTTTTAGAAGGCAAGAGCAAAATTCACTTTTTTTTTACTTTAATGATAACAGACCACTTTGCATTACTTATAACTCCTGTTTAAAATGTTCATGAGGCAAAGATAGATATCAAACTCATAGAAATGTAAGGTATTCTATACAGTTTGTTCAATTTTATCTGACTCTCCAGATATGAAAGAAAGGCATAATTGTGTGTTTAGAGTTGTTCATGCCTGAGTGGCTTATATTTGGTTATATTGCCATTTGAAAAATAATGGTAATTGTGACAATGAAAATAGTTTTATAACAGTGTGTATTTTCATGTAACTTTTGAGGTGAAAAAAATGTCAGAAGGAACTATTGGCCCCCGGGCATCTTCACTTTATCAAATTTGGCCCTCTTTGCAAAAAGTTTGGACACCCCTGCATTATGCCAAAGGAAAGGAAGTTGCCTAATAATTCTGCACACCAGCTATAGGGTGTAGATGTCATTACACCACACCCCTTCTCATTACAGAGATGCACATCACCTAATATGCTTAATTGGTAGTAGGCTTTCGAGCCTATACAGCTTGGAGTAAGACAACATGCATAAAGAGGATGATGTGGTCAAAATACTCATTTGCCTAATAATTCTGCACTCCCTGTAATTAATAGACAGATTTTCAAAATTAATTGCTTTGTTTAGCTAAAAATGCTAAAAAGCTTGTTGCTTTTTAAATAGCTTTTGTTAGGGAAATGAACGTGAAGTAGGGCTGTGCGTTTAATTGAAATCGTATCGAAATCGCAATTTGAACATGCGCGATTCCTAAATCACCTTACAGCACTATTTTTCTGCAGTATGCTGTTTGATCCAATCATGCAGCACGCCTAAACAGAGCGCGGGAACAGGACACTAAGCTTAATGACAAAAAGCTTGCATAAACAGGGATGAGTTCAGCAAAGGAGGACTTAGTGCTAATGTTTGGGAGAACCAGATAATTTGTAAGACCCGTCTGTCACATATCATGTCAAAGCACGAGGAGCGGCACTTCCGTCAGTGTTTTTAACGCACTGTGCTCACGCTCCTTTGTCATTGCTGGGCGACCACCAAAAATTTTGCTACAAAACTGATCCAAGTTTTATTTATAGAGAAAAATTAAAAAGCACTGTCTGTTTGGGTATTCTTTGTTTGTCTGAGGTAATTAGTCTACCGAGATGTGTATATTCTATACAAGGTATGAAGCTGAATAGGTCAATTCTTATTACGTGACTCACGAAGCTCTTACATCCAAAAAATTGAAATGTTTTCAACTAGAAGTGCCTGGAATACACGCGCATCACTCCCAATTTGCATGCAAGCTGTGCGCCCCCAATAAAAATAACGGATTTGTACGTGCAAAAGACGTGATGTGTGAACGACCTACTTCACGGCAGCATCCCAAAGAGGTCTACAAGCTATGCGTGGCAAAAAAATTTTTAAATCTGTGGACGTATACAAATGTATACCTAACTATTATTGATATGTGGTCAAGCAGAACACCGAAGCCTTCCTCGGGTTTACGGCACACACACACGCACAGTAGTCTATTTATTTGTTTTGCCGTAGGTCTGTTCTAGAGACAATTAATTGTTTTGCTTGTTTTACAGACATGTTACAGGTCTTTGATAAAGATCTAGCGGTTTTCCTTCAGAAACATGTTTCAGATACACACTGTAAAACGTCTGTGTGTGTGTGTGTGTGGGTCAAAATCATGATTAAAATTTAAATCGCAATATTGCTCAAGAAAATCGTGATAAGTTTCTTTTGCTCATATGGCACAGCCGACAGCCCTAATGTGAATCTCAAAAAATAAAGTACATGTAACAAATCTGACATTCAAAAAAAACCATCCAGACTGCTGGTTTTCCTAAAAATCAATGGCCACACAGTCCTGGAACAGTTATATACTGTTACACTTTAAAAAAAATGGTCCATTAGTTAATGTATATTACTAACGTGAACACAATAAGTTAAAGGGCCACGAAACCCCTGTCTCAGCAGGGTGTTTTCACACCGCTAGTTTGGAAAAGGTCAGGAAAGTGGATGTGTCCAGCTCTGTTTAGGTAAGAGTGTCGGGGGAGGGAAAGAGGGAAGGTTTTGCATAAAAATGGGAATTTCCATTTGTGCACGCGCTGATTTTCACAGAGGCACAACAAACACACAGACGCAGAGGAGAAAGACAGTGACTGTGTTTACATGGACATCAGTCATCAATTTTTTTGCCAGATTCTTAATTTGTCGACTTTAACTGAAGTTTGCCACTTTCACTTTTATTCAGGAACATTTCCTACATGCCCCCGTGACAAACAAGATGCGAGGAACTGTTGGAGAAGTGTTTTAATAGAGTATTTGATACCGCATTTGTATGGGAGAAATAAAAAACCCTCCGCATTTCTCAGTAACTTAGATGCACTCAGTAGGTAGCATCAAAAAGCCGTGTGTGTATACACTGTCTTGTCCAAAAAATGCTGCAAAAATTCTACACGATGGTAATAGTTTAAGATGTTTACATGTTTACATTCAGAGAGCAGCATTTACAGCAGATCTTTCATATTGTAGTGTTATTAACGTGCTGTAAATTCAGTAACAGTTCTAATCATTTTGACTAAGGTCTGTCTTTAAACACCAAAAAAGAATACTGCTGACGATACAAACTAACTTTACCATCTGAATAAATGTCCATATGACTGTGAACAGCTCACAAAAATGTGTTTTGGTGTTTCGTGACCCTTTAAGTTTAATAATGTTGGTTCATGTTAGCTTGTTCATGTTGGTGCATTAGCTGTGAACAAGCACAACTTTGGATGTTAATAATGCCTTAGTAAATGTTGAACTAGAATTGATAGATGCTTATCAAGATTATTCATACTTCGTTAACCTTAGTAAATACATGAACTAACATGAATAAGTAATGGACCATGACTCAAAAGTGTTACCAATTATATTACATGCATGATCCTGGACAACAAAACCAGTCATAAGTGTCAAATTAGAAAATCTGAAAGATAGATGAATGAACGAGTGAGTGAGCAAGCGAATGAATAAGTGAGTGAAATAAAATAAAAGGTTCCCATTTATGTATGATTTGTTATCATATAATTATCTAAAACACAACAATTTGAAAATCTAGAATCTGACAGTTCAAAATATCTAAACACTGGGTAAAATCACTTTTAGAGCTGTCTAAATGCACCAGAAAATGATTTTTTATATATATTAAAGGCAGGAAATGTACAAAAAAAAGACAATATTCTAAAAAGTTTTGGCATAAAATAAAAAAAATCGATCATTTGACACATTTAGAGTGTTTTACACACAATATTTTGAACTCCAGGGTCACATATGAACCTGTCTGCTTTAAGAAGTTTTGTAAAGACGTTCATACCTCTAGAACATGCATGAAGTCTTTGAATATTCTCTTCCTCTCGGACTCCAGCGTGATGTCTTCAAAAGCAGGCTCTTTTAGGAAGCGCTCTCGTACCTGATCCAGCGTAAACACACACATCATTAGCAGAGCAACACTAATACACCAAAGGATCCAGTTTAGCTCATAAATACACTTTATTATCAGGGGTGCACATCCATTTATTTGGTCGAGTTCTCGAAGAAGTACCAGGAGATGTTGTTCGGGGCGTCGCTATCGGGGTGAAAAGTAGGGCTGCACGATACTGGAAAAATCTGATATTGTGATATTTTATTTTTCTGCAATATATATTGCGATATGAAAACAGTTTCACAAGATAGTTTGAATAGCTCTGTTTGACGTTTTATGGGGAGTCTAACAGTATTCAGGTACAGAAATGGAATAATCACAATGCAAAAGACAGGGTTCACAGACATTTTTACTACTAAAATTCAATTACTTTTCCAGGACTTTCAAGTAAATTGTCATGACCTAATGCAGGGGTCCCAAACTTGCGGCCTGCGGGCCGGCAATAGTTTGTGGCCCCTGCCTTAATTTGAAAGTTTAATGTCAGTGCGGCCCATGAGTTTGATATATATATATATATATATATTTATATATATATGGCACTTCACAGTGTTGTGTGCGGAGCTAAACCTACCAATCACGATGGGGTATAAGGCTCTAGGAGGCGGCACATCAGCTTGATGCAGCAGTGAAAGTTACAGCAGCGAGCGTTTTCTACCGTGTCTGCTGGGTGTCTTGTTTCTATTGGGCACACGCGGCGGCGGACAGCAGACATTCGTCCCAGCGCGTTTAATTCAAAAAACTTTTTAAAAAATAATAATAATTGCTGCCCAGCGGGACATTTACGTAGATAAATGTATATAAACCAGTGAATAATTCGAGCTAGATCTTGCCGTTTCCTTTTGCGGGAAATGTCAGATATTTGTGGTTTGCTTTTCGGTATTTATTTTAATTGATTCGGCATTAACTTGTGAGTGCAAGCGAAGGCTTTGTGGAGTGTATGTGTGTGCGCACACATGACGGTATGGCCAAGTTAAATCAAAAGTCGCGTTTGACTATTGTTCCTGAACAATATTTTCAACCAATCATTGTTCTTTTTCTTACAATCACTCTCATCGGTTGGTGGCTATTGTTTCGCGCGCAGCGAGCAGTGAAAATAAACAATGGCATAGTGGCCTACCTAAATATTTGTATTTATAAAATAGCAAGCCCAGCCTCATTCGGACTCTGCTTCGAGCCGCCCCAGGGTAAATTGAGTTTGAGACCCCTGACCTAATGTTTCATGTAATGTCTACGTATACATGGTAAATAATAAACGATGCATGTTCAAAGTTATTACAGCATATCATAAAACACAATAATCTATTTAGTTTAAACAAATCTTTATATCTATGTAAAATGTATTTAGATAATGTTCACACAGCAGTAATAATCTGAAAGCATGTGTTTGACCATGGACAGAAAAGAAGTAAAGACAACTAAGCTACAGTATATTTAAGCACACAGACATTTGTTCAACTAATGACTCCATGACTTTTCCAAAACTGTGTGGGTTTTTCCAGTTTTTCCAAAACTTTTCCAGGCCTGGAAAATGTCATGTCAAAATTCCATGACTTTTCCAGGTTTTTCATGACTGTAAGAACCCTGATAAGATGCTTTTCTTTGCTTTGTCTTGTTTCTTATTCAAGAGTAAGCAAACTGTGAGATATGTAAACTTGGGATTGCCAGCTGGGCATTTTAAGTTGAGGTGCTATTTATTTTTATATTCCTTTTTTAAAAATATATTAACTTGCACTAAAGTCCAGATCGAGATCGGTAGATACTCAAAATTAAATGGCTCTGGGGCAAAAAAATCTTTTTTTTAGATTATAAATTTAAGGTTTGTACTGTTATTTAGAGATACTTAGATTTTTTTAATAATGCAATTTAAACACGATCACTGCAAGCAATCATGACTGTCTAGCAGAATGTTTTACTCGAGCAGTAAAACAGATTTTTAGTTCAATCAACAATGGCTTAAACCACATTCTAAACCTGATATCTGTCAAAATTCTTTCTGTCGGTTAACTTAGAGCACAGTGGTAAACTCGTGCGCGGGGAAAACGATCTCTGTTGATGCTCCAGCAGATCAGTGTGATTTTCCACTTCTGCTGCTGAACCGTAGAAGACAGAAAAGGCAGCTCTACTGTAAGTTACTTTACCTGACGAGGAGTGTACTCTCCATCAGGATTTGATCATGTGGGTTTGGTTTGAATGGCAGCGTGTGTAAGATGATGCAAGATTAAACAACAATCATGGCACCAAATCACAAACATAATGCTGCTTTTACGCACTGAAGAACTTCCACAGTGACAACGTGTTATCATGCGGCTGTGTGTGTGATCTAGAGGCAAATACTGAGCTATTTTGCTTTCTGCATCCGACATTTTGCTCTGAAATGCTCATTGTAACTCACTCATGTTTTAATCTTTCGGTCTGAAGCCATAAATGTTCTTTCCAGATGATAATTTTCAGAAGTGAAAATTTGGAAAAAATCTGTAAAATTAATCAAATCTGGTAAGCAAAAGCACTTCTCTAGCTTCAAGTCTTATCTTATGTGCACCCCTGTATATAAAGATGCCTTTCCACTGCACATGACATTTGGACACGATTGTTGGAATAGGCCCCCTTGTGGCAGTCGCACAGTATTTTCAGTGTTGTCATTCACCAGGGAGGAGCCGCTGATTGAAATAAAGGAGTGCAAGTGCAAGAGCCTTTATTCTCCGTGTGTTTACCATGGTTGAATGAATGAATGAATAAATGAATACTGAAACTCATAGACCGCTAAAAATTTTGGAGGGAATGTGGAGACAACATAAAAAAATATCATTTTTATAATTCATTTAGGAATTAAAATGTTTTTTTTTTATTATAGGCTTTTTCTGATTTAAAAAAATTATGAAAAATCTCCTATTTCTCATCTTGGGCGCACGGACCTGCTTGGACAACACTGAAACACATCACTTTCGGTCGGCCGGTCGCATATGCTCTAGTCGCAGGAGTTCAAATATTTCAAAGGATCCGCAGCTCAAATCGGAACCGAATTTTCCGCATACGAAGATGATCGGAATCCCTACGCAGCTCCCGGACTACTCTCCATTGGAAATGAGTGACTTCTGGTGTGTCCCTTGTCATGTGCAGTAAAAAGGCGGCTTAACTGTTGTATAGTAATAGTGTGACATACTCCCTCCCACATTGCCTCGGGCTCTAGAGGGGGTGTGGCCAGTTTTAACATGCTCTTAAATGCCGCTTCCTTCCTCTTCATCTTTCTGGCCTCCTCTTTTTCTCTTTCCCGCTCTCGTGCTTCAGCCTTCTCAAGCAACTGCAAACACAGAAAGACATCAAATGTTGATGCAAACTGAAATAAAACATCATAAGTGGCTGATGTCATGGGGTAAGTAAAATAATCTTACTTCAAAAAGAAAAAAGTTCATTTAGCTTACCCTATCAGCAGAGTATTCTGCTTGTTTCAAGCACTTCATTTTAAAATAATGAGAAAGCACCAAATCTCTAACCACAGCTATGCTGATCACATTCAGATCTACTTACTTACTGCCTAATGACTACAACCCCATTGACACCCTCTGCCAAATGCACTGATGAAATTAACAGTTGGATGTGCAAAAACTTTCTTCAGTTAAACTAAGTGAAAACTGAAGTCAACAGAGATGAGGTTCTCAAGGTGAATGCTTACCTGGGCTCTAAGGGTCAAACAACAACAAATAATGTCAAGAATCTTGGTGTGACTCTGGAGTCAGATCTCAGTTTCAATAGTCATGTCAAAGCAGTAAGTAAATCAGCATACTATCATCTCAAAAATATCGCAATAATTAGATGCTTTGTTTCCAGTAAGGACTTGGAGAAACCTGTTCATGCTTTTATCAGCAGCAGAGTGGATTACTGTAATGGACTGATTTTAAATTTAACAGCTATTTAAATAATCTAAAATAATTATAATACAAAATCTTAATTAAAATGAGCAGATTTTACATTTAAGTGTATTTATAAACCTTGATTTGTACCAAAAAAAATTGGTGGAAGTCTCTCTATTGCATTAGAAATGTGTCACTTTGCTTGGTTAATTGGTGGAATCTGTAATCCAGAACATAACCTGGTCCTGAGCAGGCTAGATATAAAGCTGACGAGCAACCTTTATGGTATCTAAAAACCAGAATTGATGCAAACTAAAATGAAATGAACTGGCTAACCAGCTTATTTGTCTTCATGTTACAGCCCCATGATCAATAATAATAATGTACACCTAGGCAGTTGAATTTTTAAGCAATTATCCTGTGAGAACAGCCACACAAATGACATTATTCCCTTTTTTATCGAAGCTCGGTTATTATTAATTAACAATGAGGATTTCTTCAACACAGGCATATTTTATATCGCTTCAAATTGCAGTTAGAAAGCGTTCATATTTCAGGTTTTTGTATTTGAATGAGTATGAAGTATAAAACAGTGTGGCAGTTTAATAGGTCTTACGCTGTTGAAGGCCAGTTTGATGTTTCCTGCATCAAGTGTGGTGGCGCGTTTATCAGAGCTGATCACTGAGCCAAAGTCCTCAAAGCCTGTGTTGATCTCCACCAGGAAACCTTTATCCTGGAGCAAAACACAAGCGCACACTTCACCAACGACTCGGAGCAAAACTGGATAAACACTGATCATCACAGTCTCTCACTCACCTTCAGGATGTCTTTAATGATTCTCTTCTCATCATGGTAACGAGCTTTCAGATCCTCCACATAAAATTTAAATAAGTCCAGAGGGGTGGAGCCTAAAACAAGCACAGCAGAAAAACGTGATCATTTTAAAAGAACTCTCCGGTTTCAGGAGGAGAAAATAGTATATATATATATATATATATATATATATATATATATATATATATAGTATATATATATATATG
>CAIGQQ010037715.1:4990448-5003198 GCA_903798035.1 Danio albolineatus
GGTTTAGGTGTAGACGTTAATAAAACACATCAGGTTACTGTGAGGTTTGGTTTACGGTTAGGTTTAGGTGTAGATGTTAATAAAACACAACAGGTTACTGTGAGGTTTGGTTTAGGTGTAGATGTTAATAAAAGACAACCGGTTACTGTGAGGTTTGGTTTGGGTTGGGGTAGGTGTTGGGGTAACCATAAAGCACAATATTGGACTCTATGTCGTGTATAACATATTAAATAAATAAAGACTCCAGGTTTGCACAGCCCACATGGAGCTCAAGTGCCACCCACTTGGAGCTGGCTCAACCTCCTTTTATACCCTTCTCCGTAGTTCGGCTGAAAAGACTCGAAAATTGTAAAAATCGACAGTTTACGTCGACAGAACAATGAAAAATGAGACTTTCCCGCAAAAAAGGCGGTGTTCCTTTAACAGTAAAACATATCAATATCCAATAATTATTCATTCATTCATTTTCCTTCGGCTTAGTCCCCTTATTTATGAGGGGTCACCACAGCGGACTGAACCGGCCCAATAATTATTCAATAAAATGAAATATTAAATAAGTGACAATTATCATACTAAAAATGCAATCATCCAGCCTAGTAATGTAGTCATAGAATTGTGTGGTCTTTTAAAATGGTGGAGTCATGTGGAGTTCACAGACTGAACTGATGAAATGGAGACACCATCTGAAATGAGGACAGGACCCTTTTATATGTATTATTCATCAGCATCAAAGACTGCCACGCTCGGAGTGTTTGTGCACAAACAAGAGAGGGCGAGAGAGAGAGAGAAAGAGAGAGAGAGAGAGAGAATGAGTTAGAGACCTGGCTGGCCCAGCATGTTGCTGAAGCGAATATCGGCACTGATGGTTGGGTACATCTCCATCCAGGCAGACATGGAGTGCAGCTGCCCATGATCATGAAGCTCATCCAGGAATTTCTGAAAAAACAAAACAAAACAAAAAAAACTTCACAACCATGCCTGAACTCTTGCATTTTGCTAATCAGTGACTTATCACAGGCTAAATAGTTCTCACGTGGGCCTGAGTCAATACTGATCCACTTTTCTGGGGAATTAAATTTGTAAATAAAAACAGGAATAACTGATCCAAATTCAAGATAAATTTGATCAAAACCAGTCGATAATACTGTCAGTAAAGTAACACTGTCAGAATGTTAAAAAGCGACATTTTGTTTACTGCAATTGTAAAATACAGTATTGGGTTTAAATATAAATGTAAACATTTAAAATTCATATTTTAAAATGCTTAAAAATATTATTTAGAAAATATTTCTCAAAATAAGGACGAGATATACAGTCAAGTACAGGGGTCACAGTAGTACAGTAAAGTTAAAAAGAGCAAGTACACAAGCTTTGATTGTTTAAAAGAATGTAACTATTCATTATCAGTGTAGTATTTAAAAATAAAAAAAATTCTTATCAAAAAGCGTTTGTATTGCTTTTACAGTAGTCAACTTTATTTTTCATACAAATCTAAATGAACATATTTCAAATAATGTTTCTGCTGAGATGGCCAGTCAATTTGAGAAAACATTCATTATTTTGTATTTTACATAAAGATGTATTTTTGAGTTGCGATTACGCAATAACGTCATCAAGCAAAGTAATATGATAAAAAGAACCTATTTATTATGCATCTGGATGTAATGTTTTAATAGAATATAATACACGGCGCCTCAGAGAATAGAGACATGATGAGTTTACGCTTGTCAGATACTACGTGATGATGTCACTTATATGCAAATTAGTGTCTGACGTTATTTGGCAACATTTAGCTACTTTTCGGGCAGGCTTTAGCTACTTTTCATTGGAAATAGTTGGTAACACTGGCTAAAATTGGCGAGGACCCATAGTGACTGACAATTCATTGGAGGGCCGTTTTAACATTCAAGCACAAGAAAAAAAGTGGAAACCTGATGTAATTTATGCACTCAGACATTTTTCCCCCGAATATATATTTTGTCAAACTTTCTTTTTGTTTCTTGTTGTACATATTGAAGAGGTACTTTAAATTGCTATGAAAATGCTACAATTTAATAATAGGTATAATAGAATAATAATTATTATTATTATTAGTGTCACAACCAAAAGTTTAACAGATACAATAGGAAGCAGTTTTGGTAACTTTATTGACTTTACTGGCAACTGTTCTTCTCAATAGCTTTCATTTTTGTAAAACTACAACAAATGGGGGAGAAGTATGTACATACAGTGCATCTGGAAAGTATTCATCTCTTTTTCCACATTTTTTTTATGTTACAGCCTTATTCCAAAATGGATTAAATTTATTTCCTCAATATTCTCCACACAACACCCCATAATGGCAATGTGAAAAAAGATTTTTTGAAACTGTTTGCAAATTTATTAAAAATAAAAAACCTGAAGAATCACATGTGCATCAGTATTCACAGCCTTGGCTCAATACTTTGTTGATGCACCTTTGGCAGCAATAACAGCCTCAAGTCTTTTTAAATATGATGCCACAAGCTGTCTTTGGGAATTTTTGCCTATTCCTCTTTGCAGTACTTCTCAAGCTCTATCAGGTTGGATGGGAATCGACAGAGTACATCCATTTTCAGATCTCTCCAGAAGTGTTCAATAGGATTTAGTATGGGCTCTGGCTGGGCCACTCAAAGACATTCACAGAGTTGTCGTTGTCAAAAATACTTTCTGGATGCACTGTATATAAAATGTATTTAAAAATTGTGCGCTTTAATACAAGAACTGTTGTGCTGTTCAGTAAAATAAAAAATTGTTTATGGAAAGCATCGTCAATTTACTGTGATGCACAGAGATATCGAATTGAACCGAATCGGTGGCATGATAATTGCAACAGAATCGAACCACGAAACCAGTGTAGGTACACACCTCAACTCAAAATATTATGAATATACAGAATAATTCTGAGTGTGCCTCACAGAGGTGAGTGGGTTTGACACACTTTTGACTTTGACACTTAAACCGCCTCTTTTGGACCAGATCTTATAATTTCTCATATAATATCCATTATGAAGTGTGCTTCACACAGGTGAGTGGGCTTGACAAACAACCTGTGGAAACACTCTTATCTATATATAAAAGAATAAATAAATAACACACTCCTCCTCCTTACTTTACCATTGAATTAAACAGTTTCTTCTCAAAAGCATCTGCTAAATGACTAAATGTAAATGTATTATTTATTCTGGTGTACATACACTTTTAGGAAGGTTTCTTCACAGTTTTATAAATGAGACCCCAGATTATCTAAAGTAAAGACAGTGTTTCCTCTAGGATTTTTTCCAGCGGTGGCTGCAGGCACAGATCACTTCATATGGCGTTATTTCAATGACAGATGTGGTGAGCGCAGTACTACAAGTCGAGATCACATTCATGTAATACGACGTGCGAATCTCTCGAATTGAACCGAATCGATGGCATGATAATCGGAACCGAACCTTGAGACCACTGTAGGTTCACACCTCCAGGTTTGACGGTATCAAAATTTGGATACCGCCCAAGCCTATTGCATATTGATAATTATCTGTTTCTTACCTACAAATCATTGTTGACAACTATTGTGAGAATCATTAACATGATCAGTGTCTTCACATAGATAAATATCATTAATTATTAATAATAAGGTATAATTAAAAGTAAATTAAGCAAATTTGTTATTTGAGAAGTGTGTATCAAACTGGTAGCCCTCCACATTAATTAAATCGCTACCCAAAAAGTAGCTCTCGGTTACAAAAAGGTAAACTAATCTGTTGTATACGGTTTGACCCAATATTTAATGCAAAAAAAGTAATCAATTAAACAACTGTAATGCTTATTTGGGGTTACCGAAGGTCAGAGTGTCAATAAGGCCAACGGTTGCTTCAGCATGCTCTTTGTTAGCATCACAGCGCGATGATTTTCCATACTAGGTCAAGCAGGCGATCTGTCAACACTGGCATTTGCTGATATTCCAGCATCAAGTTCCAATTAATTAAGCTGAAAGGTTTTGATTTCACTAGGCCTGGACGCGTGATGCAAATGACGAATGAGATGGAGTCACGTGTGTGCGTGCGTCACCTGGAAAGACTCTCTGTTCTTGCGCTGTCGACGTCTCTCGCGCAGCAGAGTTTTCTGCTTCTCATCTTCTTCCTCTTTCTCAAGAGCACGGATGTGTTCCTCAAAACAGATCAGCGCATCTTCCTTGTCCATGTCTAATACGCACACACACAAACAAACAAACAAACACACACACACACACACACACACACACACACACACACACAGGAAGATAAAAGCTTTCTATATCAAACACAGTCTCATTATGTGGGTTAAAAGCATCATCAGGTGGGGGCTGCGGTACAGTGTGTCGTTTGTGTGTGTGTGTACAGGTTTATGTGGTTTACAGGGACACAAAATTGCATGATGACATAGGTATGCTTACCCCTAAAATAAGCATTTAGTCATTATTTACTCGTCATCAAGTGGATGTTATATTATTTACTCGTCATCAAAGAGATTATTATCAAGCAAGCTGAAAACCTGTAACCATTGACTTTCATAGTGAGCAATACAAATACTATTGAAGTCAATGGTTACGGGTTTCCAACATTGTTCAAGATATCTTCTTTTGTGCTCAACAGAAGAAAAAACGTCGGGTTTGGTTTGTTTTTCCAAAATTAGGGCTCATTTCAAAACGTTTCTTTGCCATTTTGTTATTAATGTATGAACAAATTGTTGGTTTTAGATCCAACGGAGGCAGTGGACACATTTTTGGGCTTTATGCAAGCATGTGTGTGTGTGTTCATACTCTGTAGCTCCTCGTCTTCAGCAAACGTGGGATTGTCCAGCAGGTACTGTTGCGCCTCAGACCACGTTGTTCTGTACGTCACATTAGCCATATTGTCTAGAATGTTCTTCAGTGCTTCCCAGTTCCTCTTCCTCAGCTGTTTAGCTTGTTCCTGAAATAATAATAAAAAAGATAATAAAAAAAAGTTTAAAAGGTATTACTTTTTATTTCATATATTAAGGTTTTAGCTACGATACTCCCAAAATCATTCAAAAATCTGTGCAGAAATAGCAAAAAATGTCCACAGATTCTGTCTGGCTCTAGTTACAAGTGGCCAACCACTAAGCATACAGTAGTTGCATTAGGACAAAGCACGTGAGAGAGTGAGATCAGCGATTCTTGCATGCATGAAATATTACAAATTATGACAATTTTAGAGCTAGATTTGCTAGATATAATACAGTTTTCCATTCGGAATTGTAGTATTATAAAGTACTATAAAGTTTTCTAACTGGCGAATGACATGATCTAATGCAGGGCTACTTAATTAGTTTGTCATGGGGGTCAGTTCATGAAAAGCATCCCAAACGAAGGGCCGGAAAGGTATGTATTGCAATATGAGTGCGTACACAACCGCATATGATGCATTCTTGCTCCTTAAGACACCAACATTGGCTTTTTCTACATTAAAATGTTAATATGTTGTATTTTGAAACTACAGAAGTAAGTATTTAGACTAACTCTTGTTATGATCTGCGTTAATACATACACAATCATGTTAATAATAATTCGTCTAACATATCTTTTGTTTACATTGCACTGAAAGCTGAGATGTTTTCTACTGCTTGCGCCTGGAAAGCAGAGAGCGCGTTGCTCCGCTTGCGTGCACATATTGGCATATATTCTTACATTAGAAATAACAAACTTGCAAGCGAAAAGGACGTGATATTGGAACAGCCCGCCGCTATAGTAATCCAGTGTGTGTGCGTATTAGCCTCGGTGTATGAGCTCGGCACTTTAAACTAGCGGGCAGATAGCATAACTGTTTAGCTGCAGCAGTTTCGTTCTGTGCAACAGAAACGCAGCATTAAGAAGCCTTTACAATTAATTAATCGTGACAAATTAATAGTGAAATCGGCTAATCATTGCATCTCTATTAACAATATCAGTACAGTGTATAAAAGGCATTTTCTGCAAACATATCCAAATGTTTTCGGCTGCCCGCTCCACTCTCTTAATGTCAGGTGACTCACGCTCTGCGCAGCCTTCAACTGCAGCTTGTGCTGTATTGTACAGACGAACGTCACTTCATAACTATAGCGGCCGTTTTTCGACTGAACTAAATTTATTTCTGATGTATTGGCCACAATATTTAGAGAGCCAGGACAATTTGCCTAGAGGGCCGGGTTCAGGTCACTGGCCGCCAATTGAATAGCCCTGATCTAGATGGTTGTTTACTGTCAAAGAGCGCGCGTGATTTCAGGAGGTGTGGCTTTGGACGGCAGAGTAGGGACTGTAAGCTATTATGCTAACGGTTAGCACTTTGGCAGATCACGTACTGCCCTTTTAATATGTTGGGGAAAATATTAAATACAATTTTAATAAACAGGTAAAATCAAGTGAGAGATAAAAAAATATTGAATATGAAATTATAATGAATATAATGAATGAAATATGAATATGAAATTTTGTTGTTGTTTTTTCTTCTCTATTTTATAATACAATTTTATATATTTATATTGCTAAAGATATTATCTAAACATCTGCATTTTATTCAAGAATATTACTGAAATAACATAAAAACTGAATCGATGTTTATTTACACACATTTAAATAAAAAGTTAATGAAGGCCTAAAAACAAGTGGAAATCTGTAACTTGGATCATTTTTCATATTTGTTTAATTATAAATTCGAGAACTTCAAGAAAAAAACAGGCATTACATCATATTGCTGTAGCTGAGGTTTAGTAAATATAATACAATGCCATGTGTTGGGTGATTTTATGACACATTAAATCTAACTACATCACTCAGTAATTGCCTCCCACACTCATATTTGGTTTATTGATTTATAATTAAAGTTTAAATGCATCTAATAGAAACATATTTGAAATTGTTAAATGCAAAAAAGAATTAGCAGGTTATTAGTGTGTGTGTATATATGTAAATGAGAGCGCAGTGATGAACAGAATTAGTCTTGTCAAACCTTCTCTTTCTTCGCCAAATAGAAGAGCACATCCTCATAGATCTCCAGCCGGTCTCTCTCTGGAACGCACGACCAAACCTCTTGATCTCCAAACATCTGCTCCGCTTTCCTGGAGAGAGTTTCACAACGTTAAAAGGGGTAAGATCAATACCATAATGAACAATTTAACCACCATGTTACTTTCTTCACCTAAAACTAAAATGTCAATTTTTGAGGGAAATATGCAAGATTGTTCTCCATATAACTGACTCCCATGGTGCTCAGTAGGGCTGTGAAATATGACAATATATATCATAAGGACAAAATAACAAGTCTATGCTCTCATATTATGTACCATAGTTTATATTGTCACAATTGACATTATTTACATAATAATTTGATCATTTACATAAGCTGGATATTATACGTCATTACGAGGATGAAGACAGAAACGAGAATAAGAGGATTGTGAGAAATTTGCACTGTTGAATGTTTCATACAATTTAATTAGCGATGTTTTAGTATTTTTATGTTGGGCCTGTAATGCTTAAAAGTGTTTTATATTTTATTTATACTTATTTTATATTTCTACATTTTTAAATGATCACATGAGTATGTTTCTGAGTAAATACTATGTACAAAAAATATATAGTCCTGTAATTGTAGTCAACATATAACTAAATGATCAGTCATTATCTTAAAAAAAAAAAACAACAACCTAGAAATACAGTTAGAAACAGGCTTTGGCCATGTCGACCAATTTGGCATCATACGATGTCTAATGTGAAACGACCGTGATGGACAACGGCATCGTCGTCATAGGCAGCGGTGAATTAATTACTTATGAATAATTAATTAATTCATACGAATATTTATTTGTAGCCTACGAATTCAACTACCTGACCCGCATGGTCTTTGTTTTACCCATAACCAAATCATAAATGAATAAAGATAAGTTACACACAAATTACCACCTGTCAATCACTTTTTCTGTGGGACTCTGGCATGAATAGGCAGAGTGATCTGTGTCGTTATAATGGCGTCCACAAACTTAGTTGGTAAAAAAGATGCCCAACCAACAGTATCTGAGGTTTAAGCTAACATTACTGAGTACAAGCGTGAAAGTGAAATATTGAAGCAGTGTACTGATGCTGTGACACGTTACCTGATAGGTTCAAAAGACCGAAGAGTCGTTAGATAGAGACAAGATTATTTAAATATCACGTTTAACAACTATAGTGAAACGTGATCCAGCGGTACATCCTTGATAAACTGTCCGACGTGCACTGCTGTCTGGGATTTTGTGCTCCCACCGACGGTGCATTAACACGAGGTTTCAGCGTCAATGCTTGACAGAGGGCGTGTCTGAAGTTGGGGCTGGCGCGACAGTCATAGCAGCATCAGCCAATGAAATTAGTCAACAATCGGCTACAGCGATCTGATTGGCTGACGCTTCCATCGGCACCTGAAAAGCTGAAAAAGTCCCAACTTCTGCAGTGAGCAACGCCACTAAAGCGGTGCGGACGGATCCGCAATGCAGTTCGGCAATGCCCGACGTCACCCATTCAAAGTGAATGTGAAGCGTTGACGCTGATGCCCCGTGTGAATGGGGCGTGACAGTCTGGAGCGCATGACAGAGTTTGTGTCTGTGTGTGTGTGTGTGGTCACGTGATGTGCATTTTCAGTGGTACAGTGTGGGGAGCTGTTCAGAAATGCTATATGAAACGCCAGTGTGGACGTGGATTGTTTTCATTTTAAATAGCCATTTTAAAACTAAGACATGTTAGTGTAAATGGGGCAGTGTGTACTTTTCGGGAGCAGGTTGCTGCTGCAACAAGGGAGGGGCGGCAGATTGTGATGCCGGCTCAGTATCGTGGTGTCTATTGGCAATCGGCGATGGACGATGGCATCGTCTATCGACCCAATCCTAATTAGAAATACTTTATTAGAAATACTTGAAATAAAATACACTAAAGCTTTTTGAAGCTGGACTGAAACTGCAATTTGGAAGTTGCAAAACATCTGAGCACCATAGTCTACTATATGGGAATTTTGCTTGTTTTTGTTGAATTTCTCCAACAAAAGCAACTTACGGGCATTTCATAGTAATATTAATACAGATAAAATAAATAAATATATATATATACAAACACATATATATCATTAGATATAAGTGCTTAATTTATATATAATAATGTGTAATTATATCTAGCTATATGTAAATATTTTGGCTTTATATTTAGTATTTTTTATTTATATATATTATATTGTACACGGCAAGTACACAAACTTCATGTAAATAGAAACGTTTATTTTGAAAGCGATTAAACACAATTAATCATTAGAAAGCACTAATAAAACCATTACATAATAATAACAGCTGTATAATTCAATGAGATTATTCAAAAACGAATAAATAAATAAAAAACACTTTATATAAACCTTATAAAAATAAATGAAAACATTAAGATTATTCACTTCAGTACATGATAAACAACTTCACATCAGTATAAAGTAAGCTCTCAGTATAAAAATCTTATTTGGTAGTCTTTAAAACTTCACATTCTAATGAAATATGTTTTACGGTGAGAGAGGTTTGGTAGTAGTTACACATTGGTGGTACATCATTCTTCAATAAACACGAATGAGAATACATGGAGAAAAATCCTGCATGTATTTCATGTTCACTGAAGAAACACCTTGAATCCTAAACGTCAAGAAGGTGAATACATGATCAGGAAATCTGAACTAATCCTTTAAGCATATCATAAAGCACAAACATAGGCGCAGTTTTACAGTTGGTCAGGAGGTGGCAGTGATATTACATGATATTAAGCTCGAATGTCTGCTAATTAATAACACAGAGCATCTCCTAGTCCTTACGACACAGCGAGACAGGAACTCACGAAAAACAACACTGCTATTTAAAGCCTGATTACAGGTGAGACCTACACCAATAGCATTGTTTAACTTAGTGACATCACATATTGTACCCATGGCAACACTAATGTGATTTTAATCATGCAAGTAAGTAGGGGAGTAAAGTTCACCTGCTCTGAATCAATGACAGATAAAGACAACAAGTAAAGAACTGACAAAGGGAATCATTAACCTGGCTTATAGCAATAATAATAATAATAATAATAATAATAATAATAATAATAATAATAATAATAATAGATTTTTAATAAATCAGAGTGGAGCACAGAAATCACTTCATTTTGATGTGGGTGGTTGCCAGGGCATTCTATGTAGGTTGATGGCATTATGTATGTTTTAATGCGGTATTATACAGGATTTATGGTTTAGGGTTTGGTGTGTTTTTAAATAAGATACGCTTCAGGTCACACATCAGGACACGTTCAGACCTGTCATTTTGTTTGAATGTAGTATCTTCTATTCACCCATTTCTTAAAATGCACAATATACACTTAATGGCCACTTTATTATTATGTACACCCGTCCAACTGCTCGTTAACGCAAATTCCTAATCAGCCAATCACATGGCAGCAGCTCAATGGATTTAGGAATGTAGACATGGGTTGTGTCTGAAACCGCCTACTACTCAGTAAGTATTGCATTTGAATTTAAACGTATGCTCGGCCGTTAGAAAAGTGCGTTCTATACAGTATGAATGCGAGCGGTATGAATGGAATCCGGACGTACTACATCTGCCATTTTGTCATGATCACGTGACCAACCTGAGTCAGTTGGGTTGCTTCACTCCCATTCATGAATTCTCTCGTGGGGCATCATGGGACAGCGCAGCGTGCATGGGATGCGCACTTCAGAATCTTGCTAGAAGTAGTAGGTCATCCGGGTACTTCTCGCATACTGATTTTCGAATTCGGACATACTACTCGGCTCGCATACTGATTTTATTGTACTGTATAGTATGGAAGTATGCGATTTTGGACACAGCCATGATCAAGTCGATCTGCTGCAATTCAAACTGAGCGTGAGAATGGGGAAGAAAGGGGATTAAGTGACTTCGAATGTGGCGTCGTTGTTGATGCAAGACGGGCTGGTCTTTCAGAAACTGCTGATCTACTGGGATTTTCATGCACAAACAACTCTAGGGTTTACAGAGAATGGTCAGAAAAGGGGAAAATATCCAGTGAGCAGCAGTTCTGTGTTCGCAATTGCCTTGTTGATGCCAGAGGTTAGAGGAGAATGGCCAGACTGGTTCCAGCTGATAGAAAGGCAACAGTAACTCAAATAATCACTCGTTACAACCGAGGTATGTAGAAGAGCATCTCTGAACAAGACATCCAACCTTGAGACGGATAAGCTACAGCAGCAGAAGACCACACCAGGTGCCACTCCTGTCAGCTAAGAACAGGAAACGGAGGCTACAATTCGCACAGGCACACCAAAATTGGACATTAGAAGATTGGAAAAACATTGTCTGGTCTGATGAGTCTCCATTTCTGCTGCCACATTCAGGCGGTAAGGTCAGAATTTAGCTTCAACACCATGAAAGCATGGATCCATCCTGCCTTTTATCAACAGTTCAGGCTGGTGGTGGTGGTGGTTTAATGATGTGGGGGATATTTTAACGCACCATGCAATAAGGCGTGAATTATCTCAGACTGGTTTCTTGAACATGACAATGATTTCACTGTACTCAAATGGCCTCCACAGTTACGCACCTTTGGAACGTGGTGGAATGGGAGATTCACGAGAGCAACTGTGTGATGCTATCATGTCAATATGGACCAAAATCTAGGGAATTTTTCCAGTACCTTTTTGAATCTATGCCACGAAGGATTAAAAGGGGTCCAACCTGGTACTAGTAAGGTGTACCTAATAAAGTGACCGGTTTGTGTATACGTACGTTTATGTGGCAGTAAAGACAAGTTAAAGTCTTAATATCTTTTTTTTCCCAACATTTTTATTTTATTTTGTATTTTCACCAAATATATGTGGTGACGAGACTTAAACATTCCCAAATCTTACCTTGTCCATTATGCAGAATGTTTTATATAATGTGATTTGTATGACTGTAAACACTCACTTGTATCGCGTGGTTGACGTCATCTTCTCGTGGTTCTCCAGGAAGCGTTGGAAAGTCTCTTTAGACTCCTTGTATTTGATTCTGGCTTCCTCCTTTTCCTCTTTTTCTGTCTGGACTTTATAAGCATTGAACGCCTGTTTCTTCTCACTCAGCTTGGGCAGAGCACTGCACACACACAGAGAAAGAGATGTCAGTGAAGAATAGCAGGAACATGTTTAACAGGATGAAAATGCTACTAAATGCCAATAATGCTGTGCTGTATTTGGATACCTGTAACGAGGGTCATTAATTATCAGTTTCATTGCCTGCTCCCATGATGCATTGGAAGAAACGCCCTATAGACACAAAGAGGGAGAGAAAAGGAAAGTTACTAAAGCACAAGACTTGAAATTGTAACACTGCTCAACAAAGGCTTGGAAGAAATACTTAGATTGGGAAAAATAAAGTGTATTGCAAATATGGCTGGGTGCTAAATTGATTTTAGCGATATCAATAACTCAAATGTGTAGTTTGCATCAATTTTCTTGAACAAAAATCAGTTTTCACTCTAATGGTGCGTTCACACCAGACGCGGATGAAGCATCAAACGTGAATGATTTACATGTTAAGTCAATACAAAGACGCAAATAGACATCCTGCGGCATGAATGACGGGATTCGAGCAAATTGAGCATTTTATGCACAAACCGCTCAAGTTGGAAAATCTAAACTTTAACCAATCAGGAGCTTGCTCTTGTAGGGGCGTGATTATGACGTAGTGCCTGTT